>PVIR01033105.1:7207-18259 GCA_004026965.1 Petromus typicus | reverse complement strand
GCTCAGTGCAAAGACCCTGCTGCGTTCAATCCTGGGTGCTGCAAAAACAAATCAACTCAACAAAACAAAACACAATGAAAGGAAGGGTAAGAAAGAAGGAAAAGAGAGAGACTCACATGGACCTTTGGCAAGCTGTCCTTAACAACAGGCCATCTCTAGTGTACTGGAGAAGGTCAGACATTCACACACTCAAATATCTGTTAACTATTTACTCTGAACCAAAGAAAAAAGGTTACCTTTAAAAACATAATGCATTGTGAAGAAAATATGCAGAACCCCTTTCTCTTTTGGATTGTTGGGCCACCAGTTCTCCATGAGTTGCAAATTCCCTCTCCAATTGTCAGGACCAGTTGGACAAGTGGCATTGTTTCCAAGCCCTGGAATTGACTCAGTGGGGGCGAGGTGTTCACTTTGCGAAACTGCATTATTTTCCTGAACCAGCTCCACCCAAAGTTAACAGCATCTTTCCAAACTGAATCACCACATCCTTTCTTTCCCCAACAGCAGATGTTGCGATATATGAAAGAGGTTAGATGAAGTTTGTATTTCACCCTGGAAATTCAGCCTGTCTTTGTAGCATAATCATCATTGTCATCATCATCATCACAGCTGACATTTTATTCAACACTTGCTATGCTTAAAGCCCAACACTTCTACTTCCTAGCAACCTGGCCATGGCTGAACCAGTCCCTATATATTTCCTATGGCTTCCATAACCAATGTCTGCCCATTTGGCGGTTTAAAATAACTGAATTAACTAAAATAACTGAATTTTATTTCACAGTTCTGGAGGCCAGAAGTCCAAAACCAGTATCACTGGAATAATGTCCAGCTGCGCTACACCGTACACCCTCAAAGGCTCTGGAGGAGGATCTGCTCCTTATCTCTCCAGGTTCCTTGGGTCTCTTGGCTTGTGGCAGCATCACTCTCACCTCTCCTCCATCTTCACAAGGCTTTGCCCTGTGTGCAGGTGAAGTCAGTCTCCTTCTCCAAGGACGTCTGTGATGGTGTGTTACTCAGCTTTCTGTCTTGATAGTGAACACCTAAGGTAGGCAGGCACCTTATAAAGAGAAAGGTTTGTTTTGACTCACAGCTTTAGTGGGTCTAGTTCATAACTCACTGGTCCCATTGCTTTGGGCCGGTGGTGGCACATGGTGGTGGTGGGCATACATGGAGGGGCTATCTGCTTACTGTATGGCCAAGAGATAAAAGAGAGAGTGAAAAAGAGGAAGCGGGAATACACAGTCTCCTTCAGGGCCCAGTCTGCCTCCAGTGGCCCAATGTCCTCTCACTCAGCACCACCTCATAAATTTTACCACCTCCCCATAGCAACTCAGGCTGAGGACCAAGCCTTTGGTCTTTGGGGGACAGTCCAGACCCAAACAATAGCAGATGACATATAGGGCAGACCAGGTAACCCAGGATACACTATCCCTATCTGAAGATCCATACCTTCATCACATCTGCAAAGAACTCTTCTCCGCATAAGGCCAGATCAAGGTCCTGGGGGTAAGGACCAGATTCCTTTGAGAGCCCAACCACTGCACTTGTGGTCTGAGCCAGGTGGTTCCATCTATACTCCGAGGATGCACACAACATAACTGAGTCTCAGCACTGAAGGGAGCTCTCAGTGGGTTAATGTAAATCTGGCAACTGGCACATAGGCAGGAAGGCAACCAGCCAAGAATGGTGTGGTTATTATGAATTGATCTCTTCAGTTATTGCTACCCAGGACTGGCCACTGTGGGATAATTGATTCCATTGATAGTACCTCTCCCACTGCCAGGTTAGCAGCATGATTAAATGTGCCAAATGGGCCATGTGGAGCCAACTCCTCTGGGTGTTAAAAGCTTCCATGCCAACCCGCCTTGCTATTCCACAGGGCCCGTCTGCCGCCTCTCCCGGATCTCCGCCAAGGCGATACCAGCCAACAGGCCCACTTGCTGCCACCCTGGGAAACATGCAGCATATGACAGCCAAATATTGGAACATTTTTTCAGTTACTGGATGAAAACAGTATTTTGGTCGTTTAAACAGCGCAGGGTAGGGCTGGGAGCGTGTCTCAGTGGTAGCACTTGCCCAGCACTCACGGGACCTGGGTTCTGCGAAGCTCAGTAAGTAGATGAATAAATACAGCAAACAACACAGAGTAGGAAGCGAGGAAGCGCCGCTGTGAGTTCAAGGCCAGCCTGAACTACAAAGCGAGACCTGATCCTCATACCCACCAAGGTAAGTCATAAGTGGATTACAGTCCCCATTTCACGGCTGCTGCTTTACTCTGGTGGGGCCCGAATGGCTAAATATCTGACCTGGCACCAGTTATCCAATGGGGAGCTCACTGATAGAGGTATTTGCCCTTGTGGCTTTTATCTAGCTGTGTCCAGCTTATTCCCACTTTCTCTTTCCTTTTTTATGGACTGGGGACTTGAACTTGTGATCCTCCAGCTTTAGCCTCTCAGCATGCTGGGATTACCACTACACCAGCTAAAACAGCTGCTTTCCAGGACTGCCTAGACACAGAGGGGAGCTAGGTCTTGATGCGCTCATCAGATAGGACACAGAGGAGGCAGCGCCACCAGAAGCACAACAAAACAGAAAGGTTCCTGTTAAAGATACCCAAGAGAAGAGGGTCATGTGACTTGTAGGTCAGTGAGATCCTCAGCTGTTGGTGGGCAGAGAGAGAGAAACAGTCAGAGATGTGGAGAGACAGAGGCAGTTGTCCCTTCCAGGGACCCAGGGTGTCTGGCAAGTAGTTTGATGGAGGGGCGTTGTAATTGGTGGATTGAGGGCAAGCAGGCCTGAGTTCCGGGAGGCCATGGGGAGCCCGGGAAGTAGTCGCTGCAGTGTATCTGTGGAGTCCACGCAGGGCGTGGGCCTGTGGGGCAAGTCCAGGAAGTCATATCTAGGTGCTCCATAGGGAGGTGGTCACCAGAAGGCAGCTGTAGAAGGCAGATATCTGGACTGGCCCCATTGAAGAGCTGGGAGGAGGTGAAGGTGGTTCTGTCCTGCTTCCCATCCCACTTTTTTACCTGGCTGTGGAGGCAGCAAAAACAAGAATTCACTCCAGTTCCCTAGCTGACAGAATGGTCATTCAAGAATTTCACTTTGAGATGGCTACAGAACATTGTGAATGGACCGAACACCAGAGCTACATACTTTAAAATGGTGAATGTGGGCCAGAGATATAGCTCAGTGGCTTCAGTGCCTGTCCGGTGAGTGCAAGGTTCTGAGTTCGATCTCCAGTAACCACACATCAAAATGCCAGGCATGGTGGCTCATGCTTGGAATCCCAACACTCAGGAGACAGAGGCAGGAGGACTGCTGTGAGTTCAAGGCTAGACTAGATTCACTACATAGTGAGCTCAGGGCCAGCCTGAACTACAAAGCAAGACCCTGTCTCAAAAAACTAAAACTAACCAAAAAAAGGTGAATGTTGTATTATTTGTATTTGACCAACCCTACAAGAAAAAAAATTTACATTTTATTTAAATAAAAAATATTTCTTGTATTGTTTCATCTTTAGCACTTTTGAAACCTTTTTGTTTTTTGAGTTAGGGTATCACTAAATCATTAAGTTGCCCAGGCTGGGCTTGAATTTGCAATTTTCCTGCCTCAGCCTCCTTGGCATTTGCCACAACACTCAGCAAAAATGACACTTCAAGCAATTCTGTCCCAGAAATGCCCATCAATGGAAATTCTTCCTAGTGACTGAAAAATGACTTCAGCAATGCAATCCAATACTTTATCTTAAAATGGGACCCTGAGCTCTGGAGGGGAGACCTGCAGTGAGCTAACTCTGTCTGACTTCATTTTCAAGAGCCATATTTTTCCCTCTCTGTCAAGTGGCCTCCTCTGAGGGAAATGACAGGTGAGCAGCACAGGGACATCCTGCAGATGTGGCCACACCCAGATAACCACCGTAGCCCTGGTGTCTCTGTGCAGACCTGTGCCCCATGCCCATCCCCATTCCCGTCTCTCTCAGTGGCATGCGCCCACCACACTTGGCTTTGACAAATCAGGATTGACCCCAGAGCCACACAGAGAGTGACAGATGCCTCAGCCCTGTTGGGGGCAGCTGGAGCAGGAACACTGAGAAAGTGGTAAGGCAGTAAGTAAGTACGTAATGATTTCCCAGCTCCTTCCTTTCCCAGAAAGAAAACTAAGCCCAGCTCTTTCTAAGGCAGAGGCTATGCACGAAACTGCCAGCCTAGGGGCAAGTATCATACCAACGGCTGTCACAGAGCATGTGCGGAGCACACGCCTACTGGCACTGTGCTACACACAGCTGTTAGTAAAAGAGTACTAGTATCCCCACTTTCCAGACAAGAAAATTGACACTTCATACAAGGAAATAACTTGGAGCCGGTCAGATGCTCCTTCTTTCCCATCAAGCTGGCCTCCAAAAACAATTCAAAGACCAAAACTTCAGTGCCATTGTATCAGCTGAGTTTGTTCCCACAACGGAAGCAGCTGAGCTATCTGAAGGTTCTGAATAGAAGGTTCCAGAATGGGACTCTGTTTCTAGCCTCCTCCTGTGTCCCCAGACACAGTAACCAGTCACCACCCTTGTCACTCTGGGTGACCAGAGGGGTGTGTGCTAGGCCCTTGTGTCTCAATGGACCCGGGAGGCACAGCCGTGGGACAGTATCTAGAGGAAGACTTCAACACAACCAAGGGACAAAAACTAAAAGTGAAGCTTGTGAAGATAGAACAGTGACCTCCAGAAGTATCGAGTCCTGATCCCCACAACCTGTGCGTAAGTTACTATATCTGGCCAAGGGACTCTGCAGGTCCGATTAAGGTTAAAAACCTTGAGAAGCGGAAGGTGGCTTCAGTTATCCTGGGGCATACACGCATCCTTAAAAGCAAGGAAGTGGTCAGAGGGATACTGCCATTTCAGCCTTTGAAGATAAAGTGACTACACCTTGAGTTTTGAGAACTCTAGAAAAGCCTGATGAGCATGAAGACATAGGCAGGCTGAGGCAGGAGGATCGCAAGTTCAAGACCACCCTGGGAAACTTAGCAAGACTGTGTCTCAAAATGAAACACAAGGGGGCTGGGGAGTTAGCTCAGTGGTTCCGGCGCCTGTCTCGCAAGCGCAAGGGCCCGGGTTCGATTCCCCGGTAACCACATAACAATACTGGGTGTGGAGACTCACATCCAGCAGCAACCAGTACCACATACCACAGTGCCGGGCGTGGTGGCTCACGCCTGTAATCCCAGCACTCGGGAGGCAGAGGCAGGAGGATTGTGATGTGAGTTTGAGGCTGAGCTCAGGGCCATCCTGAACCACAAAGCGAGACCCTGTCTCAAAAAACCTAAAAAAAAAAAAAAAAGAAACACAAAAAATGGCTGGGGATGTAGCCCATTGCTACAGCATGGCACTGTGCTCCATCCCCAGTGCTGGGGGGAGACTCCTCAATCTTAACCTCACCGTAGACTTCTGTCCTGTAGAAACGCATAATACACACAATGTGTCAGTAGCAGGGGAGACTGATGTGGAGGGCAGGAGAACTCTCTGAACCATCTTTGCACCTTTTCTGTAAATCAGAAGCTATTCTAAAATTAGAAGTTTACTTTAAAAAACCAAAACAAAAACAGGTGTACAAATCCTGTTCCTGACCATTGAGATAAATCTGTACTTCTCTTGTTTGGTGGGTGAAGTGTGAGGATTTTAAGAGTTTCTCAGGACATTGTGTCCCACAGCACTCAAGCACAGAGAGCATCTCTTAAATTGCTCTGCGCGATGCGGATGCAGGTTATGGCTAATCAGTCGATTTTTTTTTAATTATGCAAGTCACAGTGACTATTGTAAGACTAAACATCCAGAGAGAAATAAAAATGAAAATCGTTCCCAGTTCTGACCCCTGTGGATACCCAGTGTTTGAGTCCTGTCTCACTTTTTCTCGTGGGTGTCTATATTTCTTTATTATTCACACCCAATGCTGGGGATCTCTGGGGCAGCCCTATCACTGGGGTCTTGGGCCCCAGCATAGCTGTTTCTCCACCCTTACTTTGGGGAGGGTGGAGCTCAGCCCAGCCGTGAAGACAGAAGCCAGACTGGCTGGTGCTGAAATGCTGAGAGTAGCACAGCGGTGTCTCAGCGAGGCCACCTGCCAGTTAAGTGAGGCATTGTGTGGCCTGCAGGGCTGTCCCATTTTAGCCATATCCTCATGCCCCCTCCTCACTCCAGACAAACCTAAAAGCAGCTTCCTGGCTTGTAGGTTCCTTCCAGAGCTCCCACATCAGGCCTCAGTGGGCCACAGTCATCTTCTGTCACTAAATACTGTATGTAACATTACTGATTTCCTATTGTGGTCACTGCTGGCTCATGTGTGTTTAGGGATGAACTCAGAGTTCATCCCTAGTCCTGTTACTTTTGTTTGTTTTGAGACAGAGTCTTGCATTGCCCAGTCTAGGTTTGAAAATGCCATTAGTTCAACCTCTGGGGTTGCAAGTGCACACCACCACAGCTGGTTGCAGGCTTCAAACTCCAGAAAAACAAACGGAAGGATTCACAGACTTTGGGACTGGCTGTAAATCTTGGATCTCAGTGACCTCAAGAAAGTTGCTTCACCTCTCCGGGCCTCGCTGTCCTCATCTGCAAAATGGGAGTGAGAACACCACCAGCTAGGCTGGAGGGAGGCTTGAATGGTGTGATCTTTCTCGAAGTATCTGAAATCTGGTAGGTAGTCAATATATGTTAGTTTCTTCTTTCTTTCTTTTTTTTTTTTTTGCTCACTTTCATCACCACGTCTTATTTTTTGTTTTGGAGAGAAGACTCAAGCACAGAGATCTGATCATCTTTTTCATTCTTAAATATTAATGCGCACCCACCATAGACCAGGCATTGAGGATACAGCAGAAAACTTTCTGACAGGGAGGACCCAGGCTCTAGAAACAGGGTCGGATTAAAATCCTGGCTCAGCCACCTCTCAGCAGTGGTATTTCAGGCAAGTGCTGGCATCTTTCTGAGACTCAGGTAAGGCTAAATAGATACAATAGGCTTGGTATGCTGGTACACACCTGTGGCTAAAGTAGGAGAATGCAAATTCGATCCTACCCTGGGCAACATACAGATTCAGTACAACCCTACCTAAAAAAAAAAAAAAAGGAGGGGATGTAGTTCAGTGTGAAGAACCTAAGTTCAATCCGTGGTACCTTCCCCCAAAAAGGTAAATAAAATATCTCACAGGTTGCCTAGAAGTGACAAAAGGAAAAGATGTGGGTAAAGATGCTTATGAACTACCACAGCAGCTATGTAACCAGGAGTTTAGAAGTTCACCTATGAGGAGGGATCAGGGAAGGTGCATGGCCGGCAGAACTGGCCCAGAAGCCACAGTCTGGGGTCTCCAGGACTGGGAATGGCTCCCCCTCTGGCAGGCCAGTCAAGCCCTAAGCCCTTAGTCCCATTGATGGAGTTTACCCAGACCTCTAGGCGGTTGTACTGATGAGGAAACTGAGGTCCAGTGAAGCAAGGATCCTTTCCCAAGAGGCACAAAATCAAGACCCGAGGCCAAGTCTCTCAGATCCAATCCACACATTTCTGGAGTTCCAGCCATCCTTAAGGAGTCCAGTCCACAGACATATTGGGCTTGGTGGGTAGGCAGCCGCTGCTGCACTGTCCACAGCGTGGGCCAGTGGCCATCAGCTTGGCCAAGGGGCAGGGCAACCTCAGGAATTCTTGTGCATGGAGTCAGACAACCAGAGAGTAAATCTCTGCCAACCAAAGGAGAGTGTGAAAGAAAGCTCCTGGTGGTACTTCCATGTTATGTTCTCAAAGTTTTGGTCCTGTGAGCACGCCATTTAACCTTCGTTTATTCTCACATGGACAGTCATGAGAGAGGCACCGTTGTTACCATCATTTCACAGACACAGAAGCTGAGGACAGAGAGACAAGTCCCTATGATAAGATTTGTGTGGAGTTTGGTCTGGGCATCTGTATTTTTAAAAGTTCCTTAGATGATTCTTACATGCTGTCACGTTTTAGAACCACTAGCTCCCGGATTTTATCCTCATTTCAACCTCTTCCTCATCATCTCTCCAAGTAACCATTACCCCAAATTTTGTAGGAACTAATTTTTTACCTCCATCTTTCTGTTTCAAGGATAAAGTTTCCTAGTGAGCTCATGATGACCTCTAGGGGGCGCCAATAAAGAAGCCCACAATCTTTTTCTTCTCTGTGCATCCTGTATTGCACTGGAGGTGGCTTGGCCCTTGCAGTGCACCGTCGTCAGGCTCGTTACCGCGGCAACCAGCGGCGGAACGGTTGGCGTAGCTCTAGGGTTATTTGGGAGGTAAGCTGCGGGACTGACTCGGCTAGGTCGATGAGTGCAGAGCTTGGTTCTAGTGATTTTTCGGAAACTCTAGGGTGCAGAGAAACGTGAGTTGAGAGGTTGCCATGCCAGAGGAGTCCGCATCCGGACAGATGCATACAGGGCCCTGACATAGTCCGCATCGCAATGGCGGGAACCGGAAGACGCGAGCCCTGGGGTGTTTCAGGCTCCTGAGTTCCCTGTGCCCGACACTGTCCTTTATACCCTTTTGTTACAGTTGGATGTTGGAGTCTGAGAGGATTCGATCGGTTCAGGGAAGCTTGGTGGCCGATCTGTGAATGGAATCTTAAACCTTTTGGCCTGGTTCAAAGATTTATCCGTTGGCGGTTTTTCAGGGCAAGGAAAAAAGTAAGTTAATCCTACTACAATCTTAAAACAGATCGCACCCAGGACCCTGAGTACTCTTAAATTTGAGATTCTTGGTGTTAACACAGCCCTGTCACACGTCCCCTAGACTCCGGTCTAAGCACTGGGTTTACCTTCTGCACATGAAGACACCTTTGGGTTTGGGGCAGAGGTGCCTGGAATTTAGCTGCTCTCTCTTCTCAAGGATCCAGGAGTGTCCCCAGGCAACCTGCTTCTTTTCTCCTCGAGTCTCATCTATCCTCAGAAAAGGCCAAAACGCTTTCACGTGGGACACCAGGCCAGGCCTTTGGTTGGGACTTCCAGAGGCAGGACATTTGGTCCATACAGGCAAGCCTTGTCTGCATAGTCTGGGCTCCTGTCTTGGACTGATCTAAATTCCCAGAAGTTTTGTTTCCTCTGCTTCCTGGCTTTGTGATGCTGGGTAAGTCGTTTCACTTCTTTGAACCTGAATTTCCTCACTTGCCAAATAATGGGCTGTATTTTTCTTTCTATCTTTCTTTTTTTGAGATAGGGTCTCACTTTTGTAATTCAGGCTGGCCCCAAACTCACTATGTAGCCCATGCTAGCCTCAAACTCAGCAATCCTCCTGCCTCTGCCTCCCAAGTGCTGGGATTATAGGCGTGAGCCACCACACCCGGCATTGTGGTGTGTGGTACAGGAGATCAAACTCAGGACCTTGCGCTTGTCAGGCAGATGGGGAACCACTGAGCTAAATCCCCTGCCCAATAATAGGCTGGTTTTAAGAATGAGAAAAGGGATATATGTTAAGTGCTTGATAGTCTTGCATGGCTAGGCCAATCCCTCTGCTGCATCCCTGAGAATGGCTCATCCACTGCTGAGCATAGTCTGTGTTTATTTAAATTGGTGATTTACCACCTTGATGGCAAATTATTTTAAAATGTTGAAACCTCTACCCTAATCTAAGGCTTTTTTGATTCACTCGGGGTGGAGCCCAGAGGTGGGTATTAGAGCTCCCCCAAGTGGATCCATTGGGCAGCAAGTCTTAAAAGAGCTGAGGCCACCCTGGTAAGGGTTCCTGGCTTCACAGTCATTCATTCCTTACCACCACTGCTCTGCTCACACTCACGCAGATGGCTCTCCCCACACTGCCCTCCCACTGGTGCAGCCGGAGGCTCCTGGATCAACAGGCAGCACGACAGCGACAGAGAGAGCAGGAGGCCCGGCTTCGGCAGCAATGGGAACAGAACAGCCACTACTTTCGGATGTCTGACATGTGCAGCTCCAAGCAGGCGGAATGGAGCTCCAAGACTTCCTACCAGCGGAGGTGACTGTGCTGGGACTGCCACATGGATGGAGCTGGGGACCACCTGATGAGCAGGGAATGTTGCTTTGAGGGTCCAGTGGATACGCCAGACAGTATGTTCTCTCAAGGGATTCCCCAGGCGGCATGGAGAACCTATACACAGCCCTAGCCTGTCAGTGTCACGCACAAAGGGTCATCTGAGGTCATGTTCTCCCAGCTGGAAATTGGAATAAAAGTAATGCATGCACATTGGAATAGAAGATAAACCCTGCATGGTGGTGCACACCTGTAATTCCGGCTCTCTGCGGGGCTGAAGCAGGAGGATTGCAACTTGAGCCCAACCTGAGCGACTTAGTGAGCAAGGCCCTGTCTCAAAGAAAAGGGCTGGGCCTTGATTCAGTCTCCAGTAACACATGCACACATGCTGCAGTACACAATAATACAGAAGTTTACGTGATAGAATCTGGAATCCTTGTAGTTCCACATCTCCAAAGAGACCACAGTGTGGCAACATCCTTCCATATTTTTCCCTGTTTGTTTTTATGTTTAAATATACACAAAACTTTATAGTTTGGCAGATTTAGCTTAGGGTGCCAAACCTGCCTTGCAAGTACAAAGTCTTGAGTTTGATCCCTGGAACCTAAAATATTAAAAAAAATTTTTAAAAGAAGACTTTTTATAGAAATACATGTACAAACATAGAGGTGAAAAGTGTAGGCTTTGGATGGAAACCCTGGCTGCTGGTTATACCACTTTCTCCATGAATGAGCCTGTTTGAGGAAACGTTCTCAGTGAAGCTCAAACCAAACAACTTTCAAGCTTGAGTAGTAATATAAAAATTACCCATATATAGTACCTGCCACACACTAGTTGCTCAAAAACTGGCTATTACAGGGCCGGGGAGTTAGCTCAGTGGTTCCGGCGCCTGTCTCGCAAGCGCAAGGACCCGGGTTCGATTCCCCGGTAACCACATAACGATACTGGGTGTGGAGACCCACACCCAGCAGCAACCAGTACCACATACCATAGTGCCGGGCGTGGTGGCTCACGCCTGTAATCCCAGCACTCAGGCGGCAGAGGCAGGAG
>PVIR01033104.1:0-18160 GCA_004026965.1 Petromus typicus | reverse complement strand
CTTAAAATGAACAAATTTTGCCAAAAATGCTCTCCTCTGTGCACTTTTGGCACAGACAGGGCAGAACGCAATATCCTTTACATTTAGCTGCCAAAGACATGAATCTAGATCCAAAAGAAGAAGCCAGGTAAACTGTCCAGGTCTGCGACCTAACATTCTCCTTGGCATAAAAGGATTCAGTCTTTAGCCTTCCAATACACAGTGCCAATTGGAAAGGAAATACATTTATTATTCTACAACACAGTGAGTCAAATACACAACCTCCTATACTGAAAAACCTGTTTTGTTATTCTTTAATTTTTAAAACCTACAAATAAAGGCTATTATAAAACTATCACGCTGAAATATTCTCTGAAAAATAATCACTAACCCTCACTAAAAACACAGTAAGCCAGAAAAAGAGAAGGAAAATTACTCCTAAATATCTATCTCTATTTTTCAATCAGGTCTGATGAATGTTTCTATCACAACTCACAGTAAGTCTATAAAGACATGCAGGAATATTCATGTGTTATCTCCCAGAACATAATTTAGAAATGATAGCCATCTCAATGTCAAAAGTTTTATTATAATATTTTTTTAAAAATACCCAGAGACAGTCTTTCTCTACAACACTACTGGATTCTGAAGAGAGCAGGAAGTGCTAGCATGATTCCAGAGTCAATTAGTCTGACGTGTGTAATGTGTACCGAGCATCTTCTATACAGCGGAACTACAGGGAACCCTCGGCATGTAATCCCACGTGTGTACAGAGCTTATAACCTGGTAGAAAATAAAAGACAATTACACAAATAAATGTTGCAAGATAGAACTGGGTAAGCATTGCAAGAGAGGCACAAACCAATCACTCAAGATGAACATTTATGTCTTCAAGTGACAGGACTCCAATTCTCCTTAATAGTCCTTCTCTTCATTCAAGCACTCATTTATCCATTCAGAAAAATACTATTACCCAGCTTAGTGTAAGAACAACAAATATAATGAGAAGCAGAAGAGACAGAGGCCTTGCCCTCCTGAAATCTTCCTTTCTCTGGCAGAGATAACATTAAATAAAGGCACAATAAGAGAAATAATAAAGATACTCCTAACAATCATACCTGACATTTATTCAGTGGCTAGTATATGTCAGTGAGCTAAAATGCTTGACATGTATTATCTTGGTAATAATTCTCATGATGTGATGATGCAGGGAAGCTTTGAATTGAAGCTGATATGGTCTATGATATCAAATTACCTGGATCTGAGTCTTGACACCGTCACTTGCTAAGTATGTAACCTTGAAGTCCATTACTTAACTTCTCTGGGTCTCAGCTTTTCATTTCTAAAATGGAATTAACACCAAGCTCTGCCCACCTGAAGATGCTTTCCAAAAGCAAGACATACACTAATTTCAGAGGTGATATGGAAAATGAATCTTAAGATCTAATGAATAAGACAAGAGCATGAAGCAATAAGATCCATCACATACGGTTACTGTGATAATTAAAAATACAGAGCATGAATGTTCAAAAAGTATCAGTTAATATTTCTTCAAGTGAAACTAAGCTACTATAACTCTCTATCTAGATATCTAGATAGAGATATCAGGGTCTTGCTTTGTAGTTCAGGCTGGCCCTGAACTCACTATGTAGCCCAGTCAAGCCTCAAACTCACAGCAATCCTCCTGCCTCTGCCTCCCAAATTCTGGGATTACAGGCTTGAGCCACCATGCCCAGCACTATGGGATGTGGTACTGATTGCTGGTGGGCATAAGTCACCATGCCCCACATTGTTGTATGTGGCATCCAGGGATCAAACTAGGGACCTTGCACTTGCAAGGCAGATGCTGGACTCACTGAGCTAAGTCCCCGGCCCTTAAGTCATATTTTAAATAGCCCAAGACAATGAAAATTTTATTAGGAGAATCTAGGGTGGAGTTCAAAAAGAGCCACTGAAGTATTATGATGTTTAAATTAGAAGCTAAAGAAAGAGGTACAGGAAAAATTACTAAATGTGGGGAAATAATGCTACAGATAGAAGGAGAGTATGAAAGCGCACAGACAAGAAGAGCCAGGTGTATGCTATAGAACTGAGAGCAAATCTGGAGCAACAGGATGGATTGAGGCCAAGTGGTGAAGAAAGACCCTGCAGGGCTTCAGAGACCAACCAGGGAAAGAGCAAACCTTATCACAGCAGTGGTGAGAAACCCTGAAGCACAGAATATCTAGATACTTAAGACCAGGTCAAGAGTGCTGTGGAAATCCAGGAATGTCATTAAAGATGCTCGTTTACAGGAGGAATTTTCAGCCTCTACTCAACGGACACACACAGGCCCATAAGTCTTCACTGTGAAGTCTTTTCTGCCCATTGCAGGAGATTTCCTATCATTCCTTGCTTCTCCCCAGGAGATGACAACAGTTTCTCCCCATTGCAACAACCAAAACTGCCTCTAGATGTTGCTAAATAATTCTCCTGGGGACAAAATCACCCCGAGATAAGAACCACAGGTCTAAAGTGATCTCAGAGGGGTTAGAAACGGCCATTCCAACAACACTACAGAAAAACTCGGAAGGCCTGCTGATGAACTGGAAAGAGGATAAGGATGAGGGTGAGGATCCTACCCAGGGCCTCAGGCTACCTCTGAACAGGGGCTGTAAATGTCAAGATGAGAGGAACTGCAGCTCAGGGTTCCACAATGTGAGAAATGAGACATAATGTATAATTCTACTTTCGATCAGATTAAAGAAGCCTTCAGATAAAGGATCCTTCAAAAAATGAGCAGTTCACCCAGTTAGGGTGAACTCCAGAGTCAGATCCCATGCGAGCACGTGACCTGTCACATGACCTGTGGCGCGCTCACGCTGACAGCCACAGCTGAAGCTATGGGGCATCCCTAGGTCCTGTTCTGGAAACACACTGATATTTGGATGAGAGCTCAGGGAGGAATTCTGCTGAGGAGATGGGATACTCCAGTCATCAGCACAGAGATGGTAATGGTGGTATCGATGCAAAAGAGTTTCTTTAAAAAAAAGTTTAAATAGTATTTTTTCATTGCTGGAGGTCACAGAATCTCTATTAAAAATTTACCATAATTCTTCAATGCTGTAAAATAATGACTTCCAAAATTATTTCAGTATTTCCAACCAGATAGATCTGCAAGTGCCAGGCACAACCAGAGTGTACTTATACTGGAGAGACAGAGTTAAGCAAAATGTAACTTAAAAGTGCACATGGTTCACCCCAATCAAGGATGCTTTTTTAAAGGCTTAATTTGCAAAGCAAAGTTAAAAATGAAGATCAAGAGTGACTGGGGTGAGGGTGTCTACTTGTCTTTTCACAGAAATCACTGAACTCCTATCCTAACATCTTGAATTATATTCTGATTGCAACTACCTTGCCTGAGACCCAAGCATTTCTCATCAGAGCTCAGATTCACTTGATTTCTTCCCTAGTGGTGTGTGATAAACATAAGAAAGTTCAGTTCTTAATCACTTCAGATCTCTAGAATTTATGAAGACAGAGTCCATGACCTTGGGGTCACCTGCTGTAAGAAAAAACAACACAGTTCAGTTCTACTATTTAGCTCCCAAACTCTTAACCTTGACTCACAGTGTTCCTCAGTGCTAAATGAACCAAAAAGAACATCTGCTGTTCCCAAGTGGCTTTCCTCCAAAGATTTTCCATGGGCAGCAGAACAACAAAGGTCCAATAAGATCCTCAAATGAAAGAGTCACACCATGTTCTTGAAACTTCTGAAGAAATTCTCCATTTACTGAAGAACACATATATCATATCTGAACGAAAAATTATTTTGCACAAGCGTCTCACCACTTTTCCTATGTAATACCTACTAATAACACCAGATTAACTCCAAACTGAATATAAATAAGTCAAGAAAATGACATCAGATAGAACCCAGTTTGGAAAGCATGATTCATTTTCTCCTTGTGGAAGAAAGTGTACCTTGTAGACGTCTAAACTACTTAGACATTAAAACTACAGTCATGTTCATTGTGTGAGCATTATTAGCACAAATGACACAAAATATATTTCTCTATGTGAGACCTTCATTAAAGTTACAAACAATCTGAATCTCTGTGGCAGGGGCAGACAACAACCACCAACATGGGATGAGAAAAGATATTTTTATACTGAGGCAGGAACAAGGTCTTAGATTTATTTTTCTTACTTAAGACTGCCTTTTTCCTTCTGTTTTTTTCTAGTAGCCTAAAAATATTATTACGAATATTGAAAAGACTAACAGACTCATCTCGATTGGCTGAAAGATCTAAAAATAGCCATTGTTAAAGAAGAGCAGAGAGTAATCATCATAGAGAATATTCCCATGTTGTTCATTCAGTCATTTATTCCCATAGTACTCAAATGCCAATGTATGACAGTCACAAAGCATTCAAGGATGATGTTAAAAAATGTTCCTGGCTAGTAAAAGGAGATGAACAGGTACGATTTCCTCCTAGGTTTCCTGCTGGCCCTCTCTATTTTCAGTCACACAGGTACTTCCAATACAAAACTAAGATCTTCACTTTCCTATGAAGATCTGGCTCTCCTCAGTGATGCCTGCTTTTATTAAATGTCACCACCCACTGCCTACTTCAGAACTCTGGATGGCATCTTACATGATGTATTTCTTCTTCCCTACTATCCTCAGATACTCAGTCATACATTCTCTTATTCTTTTTCAGAGCAGCCTTTCTATAGTACAGCCCCAGCAGGTCTTCCATCTACTCCAAAATTTATAAGGCTGTCATTGCCTTTACCATAAACTCCTCAAAACACTTTAAAGGCTTTGTAGAAAAAGCTCCAGTTGTTCTTTCCATTCTATTCCATGATTTAACATTCCAATCTTACCAGAGAAGACCTGTCTGCCCCTCTGTGAAACGAATGCCCAGAACTGCCCAACTTTACTACCCCCTCATTCCCGAAAACAAGACCTACCCATCCTTGGCATCTCCCCTCTGCATCATGTCCCTCAGAAATCAACTCAAGTGTCCCCACATGCTCTGTGACATCCTGTCACCCCCAACAGCAGTATCAGTCATTTCACTGTGTTCTTGACTGTAGTGTAAATGTCAAGATGAGAGGAACTGCAGCTCAGGGTTCCACAATGTGAGAAATGAGACATAATGTATAATTCTACTTTCGATCAGATTAAAGAAGCCTTCAGATAAAGGATCCTTCAAAAAATGAGCATGCTCAGGTCTGCTGACAGTAAGAAGTTTGGTGTTTTGTAGCAAATGGAGCATCAGGAAGAACATGAAAATCCACAGTGCAGCAAGGTAACCTACAGGGCCCATCAATGTCATCTGAAGATGGACAAGCAGAGGGAAGCCAGGGACAGGGCTGGAGCCTCAGCAAGGATCACACCATAACATTTTAAACAATTTTATCCAAGACATTAGGCCTTCCTATATAGCAATGAGGAGTCCTCAACAGATCATCAGAGATGGAGAAATATTATTTCACTGCATGATAGAAAAATCACCTAGATTGGATGACACTGCAATTCCCAGATTATGAAGTGAGAGATTTTGGACAGGAGATCACAAGAGTTCTAAATCAGGGGGAACAGACAGGGGGAAGAGCACTAGGCAATACAGCCTTTGAATTAAGCCTTACATTTAGATGAGCTGTTACTGAGATACAAAATGAGAAGGAAAAACCTCAAGAATAGATTTGTCAAGCACATCAACAGTCCAAGCAATGTCAACAAGAGAAGGCAGAAAAGTAAACTTAAATGTGCAAGCTTGAGTCAGGCCTGGACAACTTAGTGACTTATCAATACCATGTTTCAAAATAAAGAATAAAAAGTGCTTGGAATGTAGCTCAGTAAGAAAGTCCTGATTCAATTCCTAGTACTATGGTAAAGGGGAGGATACAAAAGAGGGGTATCACAAAAGTCAAACAAAGAAATATACTGTGGTGTCTCGGTTCACAAACTTCATTTGTTCCATGATTTTGGAAAAGATCACTGTGTTCATGTTTGTGTGGGAAAGATGACAGCAGCTGTGTTTGTCATTCAATGTAGTTTGCAAAAAACAAATAAAACATTTGCCAAATGCTTTTATTTTCAAACTAAATTGTTCACAAACAAAAGTGTTGGTGAGCTAAGGTACCACTGTATTGTCAAAAGAAAATTGTACAACCATAGTCAAAAGAAAATATCAGGGCCAGGGAGTTAGCTCAGTGGTTCCGGCACCTGTCTTGCAAGTGCAAGGACCCGGGTTCAATCCCTGGCAACTACATACAATACTGGGTGTGGAGACTCAGCCTAGCAGCAACCAGTACCACATACCACAGTGCCAGGCGTGGTGGCTCACGCCTGTAATCCCAGCAGTCGGGAGGCAGAGGCAAGAGGATTGCTGTGATGTGAGTTTGAGGCTGAGCTCAGGGCCAGCCTGAACCACAAAGTGAGACCCTGTCTCAAAAAAAAGAAAGAAAGAAAGAAAAGAAAAGATCAGTGAAGATTGCCAGAAATTTCCTGAAGGCACAGTAGAAGTGAAGAGCTAGATTTCTATATGTAAGTGGACATTCTCAATACTCCTTACTGTTTTGAGCAACTTGACTGTGAAAAAAAGAGAAAAAATACTGAAAGGGGACCTAAGACGAAAGGAGGCTGCTGTTCTAGGGATGGGAAGATTTGAACAAGCTTATATGCTGCTATAAAGGAGTAAAGAGATTAGAAATGACCACTGGACACTGCCAGTTCCCCCAGTCAAGCATAAATATTTGAAATCAATAGTGGAAAAAATATTTTTAATGATTACACCTTTAACATAGTCAAGTTTAAAGGGGAGAAAAATTAAATATGATTAGAATAATAAAATTAACCTGTAACAGAAGGCAACTATCTATTGATACAAATACACATCTATATATTTTACCATTGCATTTTTTATTTGTTACCATTTTAAAGCTTTTCTATTAACTGAAACAGCATTTATTTAAACCATCTATAAAATAAATTATACTATGAAATTGCTTCATTTGGTGTAAATGAAATAGCATGGAAAAAAGGCAGCAGGTGATCTAAAGAAAAGTAATGAAAATTCCAAATACTCACAGACTTACCACTATGAAAAGATATCCAGGAAAAACATAAAATGTATTTTTCAAAAACAAAATCAATTATAACAAATTTTAAGTCTAAACTTAGTGCATAACTGCCATCTTCTGAAAAGTCAGTGTCATGTACTCACGTAGATTTTCACTTACTGATCATTTATTATGTAATTACTTGCTGTACGCGCTTTCTGTATCCCTATGCCTGCACCCAGAGAGGAATATTTCAAAAACATTTCTTGCTGTTAAATAATGTACTACACTGTTGGGAGAAAACTCCTACAGAGAGATACGTGACACCAGAAAAGAACAACAGAGAAGAAGACAAGTGAGGAGCGGTATACAGCTTACTGACTCCAAGGGTGTCAGAGAAGTGGAAGCTTCGATTTCAGAGGAAACGGGCTGCCAAAGAGGTTGTTTGCCCACCACGTACTTACACGCAGTGCAAACTGGCTGACAGAAAGTCGGAGGAGGCCTTCTGGAAGGAGGGAGGCTGAAGACAGACAATCGTAAGCCATTCCACTTTTGTCACTTGAATCACTAATCACATTTTATAGCAGCCATTTAATTTTAATTTTTTCCTACTGATATTAAATAAAAATGTTAACAAGTTACCAATTAGATAACATAAAAGCATTATTGGGCACAACCTCCCCAACTAGTGAATGTTTAAAAGGTAAAATGTAAAATAACCAACAATTTCTTTGAGTCTCCCTATAGAAATAGGAAACCACGCAAATTTCTCCTTGAATCAGAAGACAGTAACTTATGAAACAGGAGGAATGTTTTTCCCATTACCTCGCTATGCAAGATTTAGACACTCCCTTTCACTCTTAAGCCTAATTTCTATAACTGTATTTATATAATCTAATTATCTGATATCCTCTTCCTTTAGTGCCCACTCTTTAATATGTGATTTCAATATTCATATAAAAAATTATAAATACTTCTCCATACTCCTCCATCTTGTGTCCATAAATATACACAACTGCACAATACTTCCACTGTGCATCTACTCCTTCATACTAATGACCTTGTCTTCTTAAGAATGAAGTTTCAGATCTATCTAATGTGGTTCCCCAACCTACAACCTGCCAAGGTACTGCCTTCAGCCAGAAGAACACAAGTGCCAAAGGAAGTCATCTCAAAGACTGAAGCTGGGAGATTTTTTTTTAAAAAAGTTTTCACTGGGATGAGCTCTAATGATGTTTTGAAATAGTAAAAGAACAGCAAAATATCACATGTAAAAACATTCTTTTATTTAACGATAGACCTGCTAACTGGGACATGAAACTTCATAGCGTTTATCCTATAGCAACAATGGAAAACCTTTGGCACATGTGCCACATCAAGCTGTTTGTCATCACTGAAAACTCTAAAAGGTTCGCCACCCATGTCCTATAGCCATGTGTTCTTATCCACATCTTCAGAGTATCAGCCCTGTGAAATTCCATAACATATTTCACACTCAATTCTACCCTACCCCTAGAAAGCTATTTACTATGGTTGGGGAAAAGTGTCATGTGATAAGGATTAGCTACAGAATTTATGAAGATAATGCTATCCCGAGTGAAATGGAGGTTGCCATTTTTTTTTATCAGAGATAACATCTTACAATTGCATTCACACACAGTTTAGCCAATCTGAGATGGCTGACTTTTTAAATCTTATCTCATTGAGATATTATATCCCCCAAAATGATTCCAAGAAATTCATTACTCTAAATTATTCCAATCTTTATCATGAAATGTACTTCAAAATGATTAAGTTTACTTGGTTATCTCTTCTCTATTTATACATTTAAATTTCTCTAATCAATTTTCCAAATCGTCACTTTTGGAGTTTTGATTTTCTTTAGGAACCATCTATCCTGCAGCCAATACAGTTTTCACCAAACATTCTGCCACTTTCTTTTTCTCTATACAGCATTTTCCCTCTCTGGTCTGGTTTAAAATACTTCTCCCTCCTTAAAGGGCACTGTTAAAACAACCAGCAAATGACATTTAATCAAATCTAAGAAATCAGCAACCATAGCAATTCTCGCACCCACATGCTTCATGAGCACCTTGTGCCATTCCGCACTGTGCACCCGGGAAATGACTGTCCATGTCTCTGGCTTTAGAGCTGATCTTCCAGAACATTCTTTTCCCTGGGACAAGGAACTATATCAAGCAGAGGCCTTTCTGCAATCCTAAAATTGTGACTTCAACACCATGTCCTCCTTTTCTTTTTCCCTCATCTCTCTGTGTGGCACATGGTAACTTTTTCTAAGTCACCAGTGACTGGCCATGAGCCATACAGAAGGGCTGAAGCACCAGGATGAAGAGGTACCAAAGGACCAAATGGACAGTGACTACCCAAACGCTGCAGGATCAGCATTCTGGAGATATACCAATCTGCATCATAACTTAGACTTGATTCATACAGTAACCAAATTAGTTCATTTTTCTAAACATGAGAAATCTTTGTATTGAAATGTTTTATTTACTAAAGACTAACACCTTCATATCCTACAACTGCATAAAATAAATTTCAAAGGTGTTCTTGTTCTCTTTCTAAAGATATCAGTTTACTAAACTACCACCAGCACTTCTGCAGAATGTAGAAACAGAGAACTAAGTTCTAATATGGGCCCTTTGATTTTTTTAAAAAAGGTTTTATTATTTCATACTCATTTCTAAATGGTCTCTTCTGTGTCCCCGTTCAGTGCAATAAGTTTACGGGACTCTAGGACCCAACTCCCGTCCTGACCTTTGTTGTGATGAGTTATTTCAACCTTCCAAATAGCATTCCTTGACAGAAACAGCTCATTCCACAATTAGAAAACAAGGAATGTTTGAAATTTCTACCAAATTTTCACCACCTATATTATAGCTGGTTTCTTCCCAATATGTCTTCTTATTTTGGATTTTGTTAACATAAAGGACATTCCTTCTAGAAAATTTCCTTCCTTGATATAACTAGTTCCCAACACAAATTCAGCCCCCAAAAAGTCCCACTAACATATCTTTTAAATACACATGCTTATTCCACGTATTTATTATTTAGTTTTGTGAGTGTAACTTTTCCTGTTTCGTCTTCTTTTGAGAACATGGATCTCATCCAAAACCTGCAGTAGAATGAAGAAGAAATAATATATGCAAACCGAAGGAAAGAGTTTAGGATGTGATATGAGTCTTTCATCTTCAAGTACGTATCCCCATACTCAGGACTCCAGAGCCATCGATGCCCTGTGTAGGAGTGTACAACCGAGAGAGAACAGCACAATAAGAAAATGCTTCTCTGACACTCAACCAACTTTGACAAGATTAAGTAACTGTGAGTTGACATTATAGCAAGAAAAGAATCATGTTCCAAGGCTTCTACATAATCTCTGCTATTCTTAAAGCAGCAAATATCTCTGTCTCCACTTGGGAGGGGCCTATTCTGCAGCTTGCAGTATTATTCCAGGGCCAGTGAGAGGGTGGGCTGGGCACACACCTTGTCAACCAGCAATCAGAAAGACCTGGACAGCAAAGGCTACTGATGCCACAACCCAACTGCCCTATCCTTGTCTTTAAAAATTGTTCAGTGACAAGGAGAAATTACATCTCCATCATTTTTCTTCCTTGACAATGTAATCCTTGCAGGGATACAGAGGAAGCACTTTTATTACTCTCCTAAGATTTACCAATTGACAGGAGGATCGAAGTTTGTTACAGAACAGTAACTTCCCATTGCTATTTATGAACAGTAGTTATGAGAATAGAAGTAGGCTGTACTGAAAAAGTTATTTGATCCACAAGCAAATAAGACAGAATATTTATTCATATTAATGTATTTATATGGAAGTAATATTGGGTATCTCATAAATGCTAGCCACTGAAGGTCACTAATAAAACTCTTTTCTATCCATAAGGATGGTAGTCAACTGACATGACTACTGAATAGAAGTCACACAGCAGAGAGGCAGCATTACAAGCCGGTAAGTAGAAGGTTTTAGGGGAGAATTTAGATGTGGCCAACTAAGACTGGAAAACCTGGGAAGGCTTTTTCTTAAATATATTTTTATTTTTAATCGACATAAAATTATGCATATTTATGAACTATAGTACGATATTTCAAGAAAGCTTAATGAAAGTATGATCAAAAAACTATTTTAAAGATAGTATCTAAAGTGTCTAAGGTATAAAAGGAGGTGAATTCATCATATATTTCACAACAACATTTTAGAATATTAAAAATAAAATATTTTAGGTTAAAAATAGTGTCAACTTTGCCATTCAAAATAGGGATATGAAATGCTGAGGGAAAAAAAGAATAAAAACAAACAGAATGCCGCTTTAAGAATCACATTCAAATATACCCCAGGGCAAACATCTTCTTGGAATTCATGTACAATTATTTATTTGTTGCCTGGCAGAGTAGCTTATCACTAGCCAACACACCTGTTATGCTACAATATTCACACAGAAAAATAACATTGTTTTACTGAGAAATCTTGCTGTCCCCTAAAATGTTAGAAATGATGAAATGATTCACGTACATTTCGATTTTTTAAAAAATCGTTGCTGCCCTTCTTGGGTTTTCTATATTTTATTCATCTGTCCCTCTACTTGCGGAGTCTTAGAACACAGCACTGATTTCATCTGGGCCTACAGACTCCGGTCCGATGGTGCTCTCACTGTGCTTCACGATTTCTGAACTGGGGAAATAAAGACATGACAATGGCCCCACCATATGGTATGAGACTGTGTATTTCTTTGTTTGTTACACTGTTGTAAACAGACTTATGTCTCAGCTTAGACATAACAATGTGAGCTAGCAGCCAAACGCTGCAGCCAAGGAGACAGGAAGCAACACCCGGCTTTCCCACTGCCTAACTCTAAACCACCATGTCTTCTTTTTTTTAAAAAACAAGGATAATAAGTCATCATTTTCTAAATGAAATAACACAACGGATAATAAAAGCACCACAAGTACTCTAACATTATGAATAAATAGGTTTTGTTTTCCTTAAAGCTAAAGGCAAGTCATCAATTTCTTCATAAACTATGTCCTGACAACAACAATAGTTAAGACTCAAAAGTTCTGTCACAGAAATGCCTTGTCAAAGGAGAACACACAAGAAAATCTTGAGCAACAGCGTGGCCATGGATAACATACATACAACTAACCCTCAACAAAATACAAGGGAGCCAAATTCATATTAAAGGGAGAGATGCTATGACCAAGTGGGGTTTATTACATTACTGCCATATTTGGCACACTACAATTAGAAGAGCCAAGGGGGGAAAACACTTGATAATGTTAACTGATGCAGTTTAAAAAAAAAAAAAAAAAAAAAAGCTCAACATCTTTTCAGGATAAAACACTCATAAAACAATGGAAAAAAAGAGGTCAACCTCCACATGAAAAGGACATTTATCGAAAACCTCCACTAGTATCAGACTCAATGGAGGAAGTACAAAAGCTTTCACCATAACATAAGAAAAAATACAAGCACCCTACTTTCACCATTATTTTTTAATTGTGTGGTAGTGTAAGTTTCTGAAAAAGCAATTTATAAAAAAGAGAAACAAAGGCATGAAACTGAAAAGAAGAATATAAAACTAGTTCTATTCACAAACAGAATAATTCCACACATATCTACAAATGTCATGGAACCTATGAGCCAGTGGATCAAAAAAACTAAGCAAAAGTATCAGTTAAATGATGAATAGATAAAAATCAGGGTATTTCTACAGATCAGCCATGAAATGCATAAAGTAAAGTAAGAAAGCAATTCCAATGATAGCAGCATCTAAAAAAATAAAATATTTAAGAGTAAATGTAACCATGGAGTATAAATACATACACTGAAAAATATCAAAGGAAATGAATTAAACAATTATTCAAATTATAATTAAAATACTTAAATTATCAAAAATAAATGAAAAGATATCAATTTTCTTGGATTATAAAATGCAATATTGTTCAGTGACCACTACCACACAAATATATCCCCATTAATAGATTTAATTCAATCCCTATCAAAATAAGAACAACCTTTCATAGAGAGAAATGAAAAAAATAATCCTCAAAATCAGATGGAATTGCAAGAGGCTCAGAATAAGCAAACTACTCTTTAAAAAGAGAAGTTTAAAGGTCTCAGTGTTCCTCATTTAAAACTTACAACAAGCTACAGTAATCACAAGAGTGTAGTAATTGCACAAGACAGGTATGTGGATCTATGGAATAGAATTAAAAGTCCAAAATTAAAACTATGCATCTCTAGTTAGTTGATTTTTGGCAAGGTTGAAGTTTATTCAATGAAGAAAAAAAGTTCTTTTCTAAAAACTGTATTGAGAACTAGATTTTCAAAGTAAAAGAATGAAATAGGGGGGCGGAGAGTTAGCTCAGTGGTTCCGGCAATGATGCTACCACTGAAGAATGAATACAAATGCACAGGTTAATATTAGCAGAGAGGTGTATTGCAGAGACCATATTAAATCAAATGATTGTCAACTCATATCAAAACTCTACCAGTAAGGGCCGGGGAGTTAGCTCAGTGGTTCCGGTGCCTGTCTTGCAAGTGCAAGGACCGGGGTTCAATCCCCAGTAACCACATACCATACTGGGCGTGGAGACTCACCCCAGCTGCAACCAGTACCACATACCACAGAGCCGGGCATGGTGGCTCACGCCTGTAATCCCAGCACTTGGGAGGCAGAGGCAGGAGGATTGCTGTGATGTGAGTTTGAGGCTGAGCTCACGGCCAGCCTAAACCACAAAGCGAGACCCTGTCTCAAAAAAACTAAAATAAATAAATAAAGAATGAAATAGGACTGTCACATGATTTATAAAAATCACATCATTTACAAAATTAGCCTAAAGTGTACCCAGGACCTAAGTGTAAGAGCTAAAATCATAAAATCTTAGAAGATAATACAAAAAACCCTTTATGATACTATATTTGGCAGCAAGTTCATTGGTATAATTCCAAAAATAGGGGTAATAAAAAATAGATGAACTGGAATTCTATCAAAACTGAAAAGTTATGCATTAAAATACCATCATGAAAATGAAATATCACTGTGTAGAATGGGAAAATTAATTTGTAAATTTTATATCCGATAAGTAAGAGCAGCTAAGAAGTATATGAAGAAATGCTCAACATCATTGGTCATTTGAGAGATGTAGATGAAAACAACACTGAGATTTCATCTCACTCCACAAAGAATGGCTGCCATTTCAGAATTAGCCAGCCACAAATGTTGGTGAGGCTGTGGAAAAAAGGGAACCCTTCTCCACTGTTGGTGGGAGACTTGTACAACCTCTGTGGAGATTCCTCAAAAAGCTAGGATTGGAGGTCCCATTTAACATGGTCATCACTCTGCTAAGTATATACACAAAGAAACTAAAAGATTCATTTCACAGTGACATATGTGCAACCATGTTTATAGCAGCTCAGTTTGTGACTGCTAAATCTTAGAAACAACTCAAATGTCCACAACCTGGAGACTGGATAGAGAAGATGTGGTTCTTTTACAGAATGGAGTATTACTCTGCCATTAAAAATGATAAGACTGAGTCATTCATACACAAATGGACGTACCTTTAGGACATCCTCATAAGCGAAATAAACAGGTGACGGATGTGTAAATATTGTATCTTTTCTCTGGTATGAGAAAATGAACTTGTAAATGAGTTGTAGTATATATAGTTGATACTGTGAAATAGAAAATACTTAAAAGGGAAGAGAGTGTAGGGTTAAATAACGAGGGGAAATGAATGTGATAATAATAAAGAAAAAAGGAAGCAAAGATTATGTATTTAGGGGTTGGGAGTTGCAGGGTGGGGGGAAAATGGAAAAATGAGAATCAAGTCGTGTCATATTCTGGTACAAACCTTCAATGTTGAATGCGATGATGATGTGTATTCATAAGGTACCAATAAAGATTAAATTTTGTTTAAAAAATTTATATCTGATAAAAGTTGTATATACAGAATATATGAAGAACTAAGACTGAGTTTTTAAAAGCTAACATAAAGCTGAGGATTTAGTTCAGTAGCACTGTGAATGGGTGACAAGGGCAAAGTCCTAAGTTCAATCCCTGGTACCAAAAAAAATTAAAAAGCTGTGCTTCTTCTACAGAATGGAGTATTACTCTGCCATAAAAAAATGATAAGTTTGAATCATTTCTACTTAAATGGACATACCTTGAGGATATCCTCATAAGTGAAATAAATAGAGCACAGATAGGTACATGTCGCATCTTTTCTCTGGTATGAGAAAATAAAGATGTAAATGAGCCCTAGAATTGTATGTTATATATTGTGAAACAGAAAATGCTCAATGTAAAATAGGAAGAAGGGGAAAATGTTGAGATTGTAACAAAAAAGTAAGGAAACAAATTTTATGTATATGGGGGAGTGGTAGGGTGGGTAGGGCTATGGGAAAAAATGAGAATTAAGTTGTGTCTTATGCTGGTACAAATCCCCATTATGGAGTGCAATCATGATGTGTATATTTAATGTACCAATAAAGATTAAAAAATTTTAAAAATATATTAAAATACAATCTCAACATTGTCCCCTTTACCAATAAAGATAATTAAAAATATATATATATATTAAAATAGAAAGCTAATCTAATTTTTAAATGTGCAAAAGACTTAACAAATATTTCTAAAGATGTACAAATAGCCCTTAAGCCCACAAAAAGAAGAACAGTATTATAACTTACTAGGGAAACACAAATCAAAAGCACAATAGTATCTCCCTTTATAGTGACTAGCGCAGCTATAATTTAAAAAAAAAAAAAGAAAAATGACAAGTATTAGTAAAAATGTGGAGAAACTGGAACTCCCTTTATATTGCTGGTAGGATGTAAAATGAAGAATAGTTTTGTTGTTACCAACAAACTTTAATACAGAAGTACCACGTGACCCACTAATTTTATTCATAGGTACAAACTCAAACGAACTGAAAGTAAGGACTCAGACAGACGCTTGAATGTCAGTCCTCAGTACCGGATTATTTACAATGTCCAAAGAGTGTAGAAAAAAATCAGTCATCCAGCAGCAGGTAAATGGATGAACAAAATATAGTACACACAGACACTAGAATATTATCTAACCACAAGAAGAAATGAAGTTCTCGTACATGCTTCACCTTCAGTGGAATAAGTCATCCATGCTAAGTGAAATAAGCCAGGCAAAAAGAATAAATAATATATGAGCTTATCTATATGAAATATCTACAACAGGCAAATTCATACTGAGAGCAGAGGTTAACAGGGTGCAGGGAAAAGGCAGAATTGAGACATTACTACCTAATGGTGTCATGAAAATTTTTGGAAATGAAAAGTAGTGATGATTGTGCAACACTGTAAATGTAATTACAAACTGCAACAATGTAAATCTAGTTGCACTAAATTCTAGGCTTTTAAAATGTTAAAATCTTAAATTATTTATTATATTTACCACAATAAAATATTTCTTAAAGTTAATATAGCTAAAATGTTATGTTGTTGTTTCACAAAGCTGCAAGTTAGGTAGAATTTGTCTTTATTGGTAGAATATAAATCACAACCATATTTTGAAGTTTCTAGATAGTATTAAGACTCAGAATAAAAGAGGTGAGTAATCAAGTTGAATAAGGAAATGTGCAAATTTAAGAATGAACAAATTATATGAATATTAAGAGTCTTGTTTCTCAGTAAATAAGCTTTTGCTATTATTATTGTTTTAAAATCATACTCTATCACTAGTGACATCATAACAAAGAATTCCTAACTTTAAATTTTAGAGTATAGATATATTTTTAAAATAATAATATTTCATAAATACTGGGATCTTCTAAAAAGGTTCATGATTAATCATTTTTTAAAACAACATTCTATTGAGTGTGATGCCGTCCCAGTGGGATGTTGTAGGTAAAATCTCAATAAGCCCAAGGCAATTTCTTATAAATTAAATTTATTTGTTTTTTTCACACAACTTTTCAATAAAAATGAATATACTAGCATGTATTACCGCTTATTAAAACACAAAACACCTCTTAGAGAAGTAGATTTATCACTATGCCAAAAAGTTAATTGCTTGTTACATTGTGTTAAGAAAAAAATGTGAATTCTTTCTCTAACCATTTTGCACACTATGAATAAAATACATTTAAATATTGCTTCCATTTTATTTTGTTTCCTTTTCAAACAAGTAGATATGCTTCCTAAAGGAAAACAAAGAACAAGAAAACTTCAGTTTTATTTGGTTAACATAATATCAAAGACCCACAATAATTTTGTATTAACAAGATTTTTAAATGACATATTCAGGAAGGCACAGAACAGTAACCCTCATACACTCTATAACTCTAGGAAATAAAATATCATTAGATAAAACCCCTTAAAATTCTTCTTAAGTGCAATGGACATTTTGTCAAAACTTTTTTATTAATCTGGTAATATGCAAGCATTTTGTCTTTACTATCTACATTTTAAATTATCTCAATAAATATTTTTTCAAACATTATCAACTCATTTTCAGCTTCTCTCTCTCTCTCTCTCTCTCTCTCTCCCCCTTACACACACACACACACACAGACACACACACAGACACACACACACACACACACACACACACTGGTTTCTAGATATAAAAATCTTTGCAACAGTATTAGAGCGGAAAATTCAGTAATCTTAGAATATATTTACACCACTAAAGTATCTGCAAAGACATATCTTTTTCCTCATTTGTTGGTAGCTATTTCCCAGCAATCTACATGACTAATGTGAAATGGACTACTGAGGTTGGCCCTGAGTCTGTGCTCTATCTCCTCTCTCCACGGAAAGCCTGACACACTGCTTGTCCCCTCCCTTCCACACACCTCTTCACTTCTCCTCTCACAAGCTGCAATCATCTCTGTCCTTCATTTCAAGAATCAACATTGGCCTCTGAGATCTGTAGACTCCTGGGCCAGGTAAGTACTACACCAGCTGATGTGATCCTCTAGACAAGATGGGAAGTGACATCAGCAAAAACCCAGGCCCAACTTGACACATGTGGAAAAATAAGCGATGACAAACACAATTACAGTTTCCTTCCTCTAGTTTTTCGTATATAATCTTTTTTTTTTTTTT
>PVIR01033103.1:0-18134 GCA_004026965.1 Petromus typicus | reverse complement strand
AGTTCCTCACATCATAAATTCTGGAGAAACCCTCTCACCATATATCTGTGACACGGAGACACATTTTGCAGTCAGTAGAAACAGCTCTGCCTGCCCTTAGGGCAAAGAAGATAGCTCATGGCTGTCCTTATATGTTGTTGTAGCTGTTCTGGGGCTGTCACTTTCGTGGAGTCGTGGGACTGCTGGACCTATATGTATCAAGACTGGTTTTCATTTAAAAGGTCTCATAAGTTACTCTTCTAATTGAAGCCAGCATCCGTAGCTGGAGCTGTGATCATAATTCCATCTTGTTTTTTTCTTGCAAAGCAGCATCCTCTTGTTCTATGGGAGCCGAGCAAGGCTGTGACTGTGGCACAGATGGTCATCAGAGAGTGCTCCTCCCGTTAGCCCACCTGCGTTAGTGAAGACCGGAGCTGTGGACAGACTCCCCTTGGAAAGTTGGACAAAATTTCTGAAACGCTGAGAGCTGTAACATCCGTGTGATAGCCAGGACCACCGTTAAGAGCTCATGTCATTTTTTTTCCCACTTTTCCTGGCACATAAAATAATGATGTGTCTCACAGCAGATGCGATGAGAAATGGTGGTGTGACAGATGGCAATTAGTGTTTGGGGGAAGCACAACACGAGAGTGAGGGGCCTTGCAGCGCTGAAAATGCCATCCGAGAAGACCGTTTTCTCCTTCCAATGGATGATGTCATTGGCGCCTTCCCAAGCCAAGAACTGTTCCACACGACGACCTCGCTCTCCCCGAGTGAGGGCCCGCCAGCCGCCACGATTTTAGAAAGAGCTGATGCTGAATATGAACGCAGATGGGAGGCCGTTAGCATTCTAGAGGCTTTGCCTCGCTTTGGGGAAACTGGCCAGAGAGATAACGTCGTTCATCCACATTCTATTAAATCGATACATGAAGTCTTAATCTAGCTCACCTAAACACTATCCATCTCATTAAAGTTTCATCATAGCCTTCACACTGTATTGAGCTTCTATATGTTTAATATTTGCAAAAATATTTACCTTTTATATTTTATTCTCATGGTCTCCTGCAAACACATTTACCATAGATTTTACTCTTACCGTTGTGCGGTATTAAAGGGAGCCGCCTCCAAACAGACCATTAGCCTTAATATTATTTGGTAACTTCTCTCCATGTTTTTCAAAACAGGTCATAATGTCTGTCAGATATTCCACCAGAAGGATTAGAAAAGCTTACTAATTTGTTAGGACTGGCTTACGAGGGTCTCGGAAAGCGGTTGTCATTGTCACCTTTATTGCCATTCTGGACAAATGTGTCCTAATAGGACTGCATTGCTCAGTGAGTCTGTGAGGTTCTTGTAGCCTTGACTGCTGACCCCGCCCCACACCGGTACAGTAAGTGGTCAGCAAAGTGGTGAGAGCGAATGAGCGTTTGAAGGTCTCAGCCTGAGTACCTGATTGGTCAAGGGCGGCTGGTGACGCCTCCACTTTACATCCTTGCTGGGAGCCTGAGCTCGGGGTTTGGGAATGTGTTTGTTTAACAGGAAGAGGATGGATAAGACGCAGTGTTAGTATCTGGAAGGCAAGAATAGACTTCAGAGGGCTTTGAACAGCCAAGTGAAATGGGCTACTTCAAACAGAAGGGGATGAACGCGTGCCGCTTCACAAACAAAAACAAGGGTTTGCACATGGAGGGGGAACGTCGTGAGGGTGCAAGGCCAGTCCTAGGCCATGTGATCACAGGAAGTCACATTGCTGAGCTCCCATTTCAAGGAAGCCAGATGCTGCCATCACCCCCCCACAGAATGCCAAAGGGCCTGGCCATAATGAATGGCACTGTGACATTTAAATGACACTCCCCAGAGGGGGGATCACTGTCATGAGTGACACCTGAGAGGGATTAGCACAGCTCTGAGGGTCTGTCACACCGGTGGGAGGGAGTGACTTAATTCCTGGAGTCAGTTTTAAAAACACTACTATGCGTCCACTACCATTCGTATCTATTTCTTTTTTTTTTTTTTTCTACCACGGGGGAACACTGGACGTATCATTCCCGTCCTCACAGTCTGCTGTCTTCCGTATTACCGTGCTGCAAATCACCACGCACACAGCAGTTTCAGTCACTGTTTTGACGGGTGCAGGACTCCAGCTCAGCGGCTTGCAAAGCTGCCACTGTGTGCAGCACTGGTGTGACATAGAGCTGCCTGGCTCCCGGGGTGCGGGGTCCGAGGCTGCTGCAGGATTTGGCTCTTCTTCGCCGCTGTGGGCTTGGAGCACTCACCCTCCTGGTGACGTCGCTCTAAGGTCCGGCGCCCCCTGCACACCGGAGCTTCGCAGGTGTGACTTACACCCTGAAGGATGTGTGAGCCAACCTGCTTCCCTGTCCCAGGAATGGCTCCATGCCATCAGTCTCCTTTGCTGTCACTCTTCTTTCCCCTCAACATTGGGCTTTAAGACTTATTCACATTGTCATGTGTGGTTCTTGCTGTGTGCGTCCAGAGATGAAAGCGGGATCACACTGTGCACATGGATTAGTAACTTGCCTTTTGCTTTTAAATAGGCCTTTGACATCTCTTTGTGTCAGCCACATTCATTTTCCTTATCTCTTTAACCAGGGCATAATTTTCCACTTACGGGATTTAATTCTCGCCTTTTCATACCTGGAAGGTGTTTTGAAGGACTCAGAGGGATTGTGTGTTGGCTTAGACAGGGCTCAATCCCAGGGATCAGGTGCCAGCACCCCAGATCATCAGAGCTTGTGATCGTCCTCTCCATGTCTCTGGGGCCACCTCTGCTGTCCCACATCTGTGTGGCTGCCCCTCTGTCTGACTTGGTTCCCAGGCCTTGGAAATGCACCCCCAAGTCTGCTCATGTGAAACCCAGGCCCATTTCCTTCCACCAACAGCAATGTACCTCCTTTCCCAGATTTAAACAGCAGGCCCCATCTGATTGGCTTCTGGCCAGCCAATTGACTTTCTGCCTCTAAACTGGAGGCTAACTGTAGTCCAATCAGAAGAAGTTATGGGTGGTCATGGTTTCCATATGCTCCCAGACCTTAGCTAGGAGTTTATTATTATTATTATTATTTTTTTTTTTGAGACAGGGTCTTACTTTGTAGTTCAGGCTGGCCCTGAGCTCAGCCTCCAACTCACATCACAGCAGTCCTCCTGCCTCTGCCTCCTGAGTGCTGGGATTACAGGCGTGAACCACCACGCTGGGCACTGTAGTATGTGGTTCTGATTGCTGCTGGGGTGAGTCTCCATGCCCAGTATTGTTATGTGGTTACCAGGGATCGAACTCAGGTCCTTGCGCTTGTAAGACATGTGCCGGAACCACTGAGCTATTTCCCCGGCCCAGCAGTTTATTATTTCTTCACTATGTCCTTCTGTCCATTGCAGAGTTTGCAACCCTAGCCCCATCATCACGTCCCACATTGTAACATACATGTGGCCTGGAGACTTTGTTGGCATACATGCCTAGTGTGTACAAAACAAAGTCCTTGTCTTGATACTGCAGTGCTGTTGACACCACCAATTGTGTCCATGACGGTGACAGTTAACATTCACTGCATTTCTATGTAACGGACCTCCCCATGTGCTGAGTCATACAACTTCAGAAGGCATTCTGGTAGCTCCTTTATAAAAGCACCTAGGGGGCCGAGGATATAGCTCAGTGGTTCCGGCGCCTGTCTTGCAAGCGCAAGGGCCTGGGTTTGATTCCCTGGCAACCACATACAATACTGGGCGTGGAGACTCATGGCCAGCAGCAACCAGCACCACATACCACAGTGCTGGGCATGGTGGCTCATGCCTGTAATCCCAGCCCTCGGGAGGCAGAGGCAGGAGGATTGCTGTGATGTGAGTTGGAGGCTGAGCTCAGGGCTAGCCTGAACTACAAAGCGAGACCCTGTCTCAAAACACCAAAAAAAAAAAAAAAAAATAGCAGCTAGACATATGCTGTTTGCCCAGTGAGTTCCTGAGCTGAATTGCAGCCGATCTCCCTGAGTCCAGAGCCTGTGATGAGGGCAGGAAGATGCAGTGCCAGGGTGAGAGGCCCAGGTGGTAAAGACTGGCAGGGGAAGGGAGGGAGTGCCCTCTGGTCAGGGACTTGGGCCAGGAACAATCTGTTAGTGCCACTTTAAGGCCACCATGACATGTGTCCAAAAATTATAAACCGGTTCACATAAACAAAGGCTGGCTGCTCTTGTTAGGGAAATATTTGCAGCTATGAATCCTGAAATTGGAGCAAGTTCATTTGCCATTGACAAATATTGAGTTCCTAATGGCTGTTTTCTGCTGGCAGGGATGGTGGGTACAGAGACACAGTTCTGCTGATGAGCTGACAGGACAGTTGCAGAAAATCATTCAATATTAAGTTAAAATTTAATAGAAGTATTAATAAATCTTGGCATGTGGCACATTCTTCTCATCTTAGCTACTTGGAAGGCTAAGGCAGGGAGATTGCAAGTTCAAGACCACCCTGGGCAACTAAGCAAGATTCTATCTCAAAACATACATACATTGAGGGGGCCAGGGATTTAGCTCAGTGGTTCTGGCACCTGTCTTGCAAGCACAGGGGCCAGGGTTCAATTCCCGGTAACCACATAACAATACTGGGTGTGGACACTCACACCCAGCAGCAATTAGTACCACATACCACAGTGCCGGGCGTGGTGGCTCACGCCTGTAATCCCAGCACTCGGGAGGCAGAGGCAGGAGGATTGCTGTGCTGTGAGTTGGAGGCTGAGCTCAGGGCCAGCCTGAACAAAAAAGCGAGACCCTGTCTCAAAAAAAAAAAAAAAAAAAAGATACATACATTGAAAATTCTCCAAACACCTATTATAGCAATAGCGCTTGCCAGGAGCCAAGCTGTATTTAAGTACTCAATCTGTATTAATCCATAGGTTCTGTCATCTCTCAGGACTGAATACTCTCGTTCCCATTTTTCTGGTGAGGAAGAGAGGCTCACAGAAGGTTGTGGGTTGCTGGAAGTCACACTTTCCAACTCCTGCTCTCCCTCACAGCCAGACAGACACCACATGGGTGAGGAATTAAGACATTGGATCATGTGGTACCTTTCTAGTAGGGATGTGGTATAGCCATTGGTACATGCAGTCTAGGCACTGTGAAGCGATCTTCTCATTTTCTTACAGTTTCTTTATATGCTTTTTGAAGCCAAGATGAGGTCAGTTGTGAAAGTCAAGAAGGCCTTGTGGGAACAGGGCTCTAGGACAACAGGGGCTAAGCCAAGCTGCAAAGAAGACAGATGCCAAGGAGTGTGGCAGCTCCTGAGGTGGCCAGGAAACCTGGCAATGAGTCTTTCTAGGTGGCCAGGGAGGACAGTAATGCCCAACAGTCCCTAATCTTGCCCACCTGACCTGTGATAGACAGAGGAGGCCGAGGGGCACACTGGACAGAGCCCAAGGCCTGGAAGCCTTCCTCTCTGACCTGGCTCCTCTTTCCCCATACACGTGGGCACATGTGCTGGTTCTGTTGCCTGTCAGTTCCTGCTTGTCGTGCAGGGGCATAAATCACACATCCAGTCGGCAGCTGCCTCTGCAGCGGAGACGTCCTTGTGGTCAGTTAGTACGGCCAATAATCAGATCCCTCCCTTGGAAGCTTCCTTCCTGCTGCTGCTAATCATCCTGTCTCCAGGGACTGCAGGTTCCCTTCCTGAGGGCGGGGGTGCTGGCCTGTGACAAAGCTGGGAGGGGCAGGAGCACAGGTCTTTCTGGGTTCTGCTGCTGACTCACTCGGTGACCTCCGGAGAGACTCAGCTGCTTCCAAAGTTTGTTCTTTCACTCCTGGCTGGACCCACGTTCTACATACGCACAGTTTTAGGGTCTCTCCTGGTTCCTATCCGGGACAGTAGGACCCGGATCCTTTCCTGTTCCTGGAGTAACTGTGTCTGGCATGTTTGATCCCAGAACCTGGCTGTGCCACATGGGTGGACCCTGAGCTGCCGCTGGCTGATGCTTCAACACCAGCAGTCAGCATGATCTCTGCCGCTCACCAAACGCCAGGCAGCCAAGTGGGTCCCTCGTTGGGCACTGTGTCGTCCAGTCCTCATAATCCCTCACCAAGGGGGCAGCAGCCCTCATAACTGGCAGCCTCAGCTGGAGAAGAACCGGGCAAGTGGATGGAGCCCAGTGTGCCTGGGCGCAGCAGCTTCCTGGGGACCCTCAGCAAGCCCAGGGGGCTCCAGCGTCTGGCTCAGCGTCTTCTAGTCAGGACCCATGCTGTTTGCCACCAGAGCCTTCACTTTAGTGACTGCGGTTCCGCTTATTTTATGTGCCACTGCCACTGTATGACAGCCAGCAGGAGGAGTGGGTCATAGTGGCTTTTGCCCACCGTGGCCAGTGGGCTAAGCATGAGCGGAGTCCCCCTTAGAAATCCAGCCCCTGAGGGGCGGACTGCTGGACCTGCATGGCTTCTAGAGACCACAGAAGTCTCAAAAGATGGGGGAATTCACTGGGCATCCCTGTGTGCCAGGAATACCACCTCTAGAATCTCACTGATTCTCTTTGCTGTGCTAGGGATAGAACCCAGGACCTCTCCAACGTTGGGCAAGTGCTTCATCTCCAAGCTCCACCTCCAACTGTCATTTAAGTTTAAGGTCAACAGAGCAAAGAAAGGTATTGAGAGAGAGGCCTCCAAGGCTTTTGTTAAGGTCAAAGTCACTCACAAATAGGTTGTGGAACCAGCTGGGGGTCGAGTCCAGCAGCCAAGCTTGTCCCTTGTTGCTCTGTCCACCTGCTACTCCGGGGCCCTCTCAGTGCAACCGTCACCATCCTCAGTGTGTGTTTGTTCCATGTTAGATTTTCCTGAGAAGTGGCGGGCAGAGGCCACAGCTCAGACCTAGCCCACAGATGTAAGGTTGTCCTCCATTTTATTTAAGATCAAAGTTAGTAAAACTGACTTTTCTTAGTGCACAGTTCCAGGAGCACCACAGCTCCTAGGGGCCACCAAACATTTCGGTGATAACTGTAGTCCTGTCATTTCTGTCTCCATCTGCTGCCTCTCTCTGCTGACTTCACCTTGGCCAGCAATAGCAGCAGCTCAGCCTGGGTAACTTAGGACAGAGTGTCACTGCTCCCCCTGGTGGAGTCTGGGAAGTCCAAGGTCAAGGTGCCCACAGACCCCGTGTCTAGAGAGGAGTTCCCGCTGTCACAGAGACACAGCCCCTCGTCATATCATCACAGGGCAGAAGAAGACAAGACTCCAGTCCTGCTCCCAGCTCGTTTGTAAGGCAGAGTCATGGTGTGACCAACTCCCTAGAGGCCCCACTTAATTCTGTTGCACTGGTGTTTGGTTCCTGCGCATGGGCACCAGGGAACACACGTTCAGGCCAGAGCAGTGGCCAGACCCTCCCTCTCCTCGCCTCCCAGCCTCCTAGTCTGTCTCCTATCTCTATGTCTGCAGCATGGCCGGTCAGTCTCTCTCTCAGCACAGTGTGTGCGTGACTCTGTCCATGACTCTGATCATGAGCATCTGCCCAGCAGCAGGTGGGGCCAGCGCGGCTGGGAGGGCTCTGGCCACTTCCCACACACAGGGCGCTGTCCAGAGGCAACGCGGACACATGTCCTCTGCATCACACCCGCTCTTAGGGCGCAAGTGTGAGCTGCCGTCAGCAGCGCTGTTCAGCGCGTCTGCGGCTGCGCAGGCCGGGCCTTCTTTCGAGTCACAGCCAGCGTGCTGAACACGCGCTCAGTCCTGGGGACTCTCGTTTCTGCCCTTTATTTCCACGGTATTCCTTTTCAGTCACCTCCTCAAAGACCTTTAAAAGGAGAGATGGCAAAGGGCCTGGCTTTTCCAGAGCCCGAGTCCTGTCTAGGACGTAGGGGTCCATCCTGCAGCCCGTGGACATTTCAGGTCGGGGAGAGGCAGCACTGGGGGTGGCTTGTTCTCACATTTTTCTGAAGCAAGGTTTCGAAGGACAAAAGCTTGGGTGTGGAATTAGAGGCTTTATGGGACGTCAGGTGGCACATCTGCCGTTTGAAGGCACCGGGCAGCAGCAGGTGGGGCTGTGACTGAAATGCTCAGCCCTCCCCCAGGACACAGCCCCTGTGGCTGCCTCTGCTGGGTGGCCAGGCCTGGCTTCCCTTCCTCCAGGCTCTGCCTGCGCCCTCCCCCAGACCCCACCCTGCCCCTCCAGGTCTTCAGCTGCTTTAGCAGAAGCTCCTCTTGGCCCTGGCTCCAACCTCTCCCTGGCCCTCCTCCTCCTGCTTTGAACACTGCGGCTTCTGTATAGTGCTGTCTCAGGCTCTTCAGTCATGAAATATAAACGGCTTGGCCAGAGCTCACCTCGTGCCCCACCTCATTTCTCCAGGACACATGTGGTTCCTGTAGGAGGCAGATCTCTTACTCTGACTCTGCAAATTCTTTTCAGCTTTTAACGTCTCCCCATTGCTCTTAGGATAAAATCCCAACTTCTTGCTGCATCCTTCAAGATGGCATGGCATTTATTTACTTCCCCAATAACCCCCCCACCTCCACCAAAGGAAGTAGTTTCCTGCCCCCGGACCTTTGCATTTGCTGTTTCTTTTTCCTTGTGTGCTTTTCCTATTTCTTCACGAGTGGCTCCTATTTACTTTTCAGTTAGTGCCGCTCCTCAGAGAGGCCTCTGCTCAACTTCTCTGTCCACAGTATTCCATCCTGCTTGGTCATTTCCTGTCCTGTCACTGTTTTTACTTGCTTGGTAGAACTTGCCAGAATCTGAATGACCTTGTCACTCATTGTTCCTGTGTCACTACTGCAGTGCCAGCTCTGCAGCTAGGAGCTCATCCCCTTTAGCCATGGTGGTCTCCTGAGTGCATAGAGCTGACCTGGGACCAAGCAGGGTTCCATCACTGTTTCCTTCTCATGTGCAGTCCAGTCACTGTCCTAGAGCCTGGGACTTTGTCTAGAACACAATAGTTGCTTAATGAATAATTCTTTCTTTCTTATGGCACTGGGAAGCTGTCTGGAGCTCTTGTCAGCCCGCCGAGCTCAGGGACTCTCCTGGGCTCAGGGATCACTGTGAATTTACAGCAGTGACTCCCTGCAGAGTGAGTGAACTGAGCTGGTCCAGCGGGGTGAACGTCAGTGGTACCAGCACTGTGCCTGGAAGAGCTCAGTGTATTTGCCCTCTGAACATTCCAGGTCTGTACTGAGCCCTGTACGTGGCTTGTGCAGTCACCCCGATCTGCTAACTGGGTATATACAATGCCCACTTTACAGATGAGGTCACTGGGGCACAGGCCTAAGCAACCCACACAAGTCAGTTCCCAACTTGAGTTCAAGCCATTGGCTTCAGAACTCATGTGCTTATTCCCTGAAATAAGCCACGGGACTGGCTGGCCAAGGCCTGGCTTTACCCCTGTGTAGCCCTGTGGTCCTGGGAGTGCTACTGAACGTGTCTGAGCCTCGGTGTGGTAGTCTCTATTGGGAGCAGTGGCAGTGGCCACCAAAAAGTTGTCCTGAGGTTACATAAGATGAATCACATAGAGCTGGTTGTAACTCAGTTTTCACTAGATGTCACTTTCTGTCCCAAGGAGAAGGTTAGTCTGGACCTTACGCATCAAGGTCCCTGAGGGCATTTCTGCAAAGCTAGGGCCAGCTGGGGATGCAGCCCGATGACTCACTGCAGACGCTTGGTATAGGAGATGGCCTGGGGTAGGGGCTGCAGGGAGAGCTCTGCTTTTTCTATGGACAGGAAGGGGCTTGGAGACCTTGCAATGGCAGTGCATCTTTACTGTGACCTGAAATAATCACCTCTGTCTCAGGGAATATGTACAGACTCTCCTCTAGGCCTTACCCCCTCAGCACACAGCATAACCATTTATGCAGCACATACATTATAAGCAATCTGGAGATGATGTGATGTACACGGGGCCAGAAGGAGGCACATGTCATGTATGTGCAGCACCTGAGCATCCGAGGATTTGGGTGTTATGGGGAGTCCTGGAACTACAGATCTCAAGGGACAGCTGTACAGTACCCTGCATTACGAGGTAGCTGGATCTTGGAGGAGTCAATGTGTATGGAAACTATGCCTAAAATACTAAGTATGAGTGCCAGGGAACCGGGCGAAGTAGCCTGCTCTGTCCCTGGAGGATGACCTGCATGTATTAGGGCACTGCTACCCCTGGGACTCCCTTCTCAGTGTCAGTGGTGCCCCTAAAATGCCCAGAGGACTTTCCAAATGCCCCAATGGGGTATTTCCATCTGCACTGCTGGTATGATGCGCTAAGTTTGAATCCCACACCAGTCCCTGTGGTTCCCTGAATGAGTCAACAGACCTTGCCAGACCCTGTTTTTTCTAAAATGAGACACAACATGTCTTCCCTCTGAAGAACTGTTTGGAGTTAAACAGTCTCATGTATGTGCTGTTCTCAACCCACCACGGTCACACGGTGGGCTCTCACCCACCTGCTTGTTCTTTGCTCTGTCCCAGGGCAAACATTCCGTTAAAGGCCAGATGGTCCCTGAGAGTTTGTGGGCCATGTGGTCTCTCCCACAAAGTTATACAACTCTACCACTGTAGCGGGAAAACAGCCAGGGACAACACGGACACACAGTATCGCCATATTCCAATAAAACTTTATCGACAATATCAAGTGGTGGGCCATTAATGGTCTATCTCTGGTCTACATCCATGAAATGTGTGTGTACCACTTTTTTTGTCTGCTCAGATGGATTAAAATCTCCCCAGGTCCCTCATTTCTGCATTTTATCATAATAAATTGAAAAGAGGGTTATCAGACTGTGACTGGAACAGCTAGACCCTGTGGGCAGTTGCCTGAGATTGTAATGCATTTACAGAGTGTAACAACCTCTGTCTCCAGCTGGCTGCCTTCAGGGACTCATGTGGGGAGAGAGCCACAGGGCTGCTAATGACCAAGCTCCGCGCAGATGAGATCTCAGCAGGAGAGGAAGCGTGGGCAGTGCTAAGCAGAGCCAGCATTCCTGCGCCCCAGTCCAGCGTAGCACGTCCTCGAGTTTCTGAGCATGCTTGGCATTTCAGAGGCCCCAATTTCTCCTTACGTATTTTTCTCAAATTTTGCTTGTCCTTTCAATAAAAAGGAAAAAAAATAATCACCCAGGAAGCTGATTAGAACCTCAGCGTTTCTAACCTCAAAGAGTTATCTCCACTGAGCCTCTCCTGCAAACTTCCATTTTCAAGTTTGGTGCTGGACCTGGGAGAGGAAATAGGAGAGGAGAGATCAGGTAGTTCCGGGCTACAGATGGACAGGCGGCAGGACAGTTTCTGCCTGGGGACAAGTCTGTTTTGATATTTACAGCAAGAGTCTGCCTACGCAGTATTGTTTCCACGCAAAAATCCATTTCACTCTTTCGGAAATTCAGAAGCCCAGGGACGTGGAGCCTGTCTTCCACCAGCTGTCAGCTGATGGGGGGCAGGGATGGAGGGAGAGGCCAGAGGCTGTGGGGAGCTCACTGGAGAAGCAAGTGCCCCTGCTCCGCACCCTGTCCCCACCCTGCCTGCTGTCTCCATGAAAGTCCCAGTGGGTGTGTGGCTCTGAGATGTCTCCTCCCAAGGGGTAGAAAACCAGGCCTTTCATCGGCTGGGATCCGGCCTGAAGGACCACCTGGGTTCTGGAGCAACTTTCTGCCTGGTCCTGCTTCCCCCGTGCTTGGCTCTCTGCAGCTGGCTCTTAGCGCAGGATGGATGAATCCGTCTCAAATGCAGAACTCCTGTTATACTGCAGGGCTCAGCTCCCAGGTCTCCCCACTGATGCCAGGCGAAGGGCTGGGGAGCTGCTCTGCTCACCTCCCCACCTGCCTTTTCCCCTTGTGCTCCCCACCTGCTCAGGTGTCACCATCTGGGTGCACTCAGCATCTCTCAGTTTCTTAAAAGCTGAGTAAGACTTTTCCTTCTCTCTTTTCTTTCTTTCTTTACAAACTCAGATTTTAAATCTCCAATTTTGCAGAAAAATGGTCACTTCAGTTAGGACTGGGTTGATCTGAAGATGACAGACACTCAGAGTCAGCAAAAGAGATGTGTTCCTCTCGTATAAAATCCAAGTGCTGGTGCCCAGGGCTGGTGGATAGGGCAGCTACACAGCTTATAATTCAGATGTCTCTCTTATTGCTCTGTGGTATGGGGACTCTGGATCCAATACAGTGGATTCAGAGGTGGATTCCAGGCAGCAGAATAGAGAGGAAGGAAGAATGGAACCAGGGGGCATGTGTGCATACACACCAGCTCCTAAGAAGGGCTCTGGAGGATGCCTCCTACAAGGCTCCTCCAGTTCAGGCCACCAGCATAGTTCAGAATCACATTCAGCTGCAGGGAATGCTGGGAAATGTAGTCTTTATTCCAGGAAGCCATGTGCCCAAACAAAAATAAGCAGTCTCATGCCATGAAACAAGCACCACACTGTCAGGGGACTCTGATAGTTTAGTGTTCTTTGTAACCAGTGTTGTTACAACAAGGATTTGCATTTTGCCATCATCTGTCCCCAAAGTTGTGTTTTTGATGGTTGCATCAATCAGGATGTAGGACATTTTCATCATTTCTGCAGGTGCTTTGTGTTCCTTTGTGGGTAACCTCAACACCTGTTCTACTCCAGGCCATCACTGCTCTGTATTTTTAAAAAAGTCATTAATAGTTTTGTTTCGTTCTCAGCCTTTGCGTAAATGGGATCATATGTTTGGGCGCCGTTGTGTGTGTCACACCTTTATTTTAGTATTGTATTCTGCAATACAATCCATGCCATTGTTTCTCTTATCAGTGGTCTGTTCCTTTTCCCTGCTAAGTACTATTCCATCCTGCAGCTGGGCCTCTGCCTGCTCATCCACTCACCTGCTAACTTACATTTAGGTTGTTTCCAGTTACTGCCTATGATGAGTAAGGCTTCTCTGGACATCTGTGATCAAATCTTTTTTTTTTTTAATTCAAATCTTTATTGGTACGTTATGAATACAGATCATCATCGCATTCAACATTGAGAGTTTGCACCAGAATACGACATGGCTTGATTCTCATTTTTCCCCTTCCCCCCACCCTGCAACCCCACCCCCTATATACATAAGCTTTGTTTCCTTTTTTCTTTATTACTATCACATTCTTTTCTGCCTTGTTATTTACTCCTACACCCTCTTTTAAATCTTTTTTGAGAACGTTTATTTTTATTCTCATAGGAGATATATAGATTTACAAGAAACTGCTAAACCAGCTCCAGAAGTAAATTTACTGTTTTGCATTCCATTGTTGTCTCACAGAGACAACATATGAGAGCTCCAGGACTTTTCCAATATTTGGTATCATCAGTTTTTTCTCCCATAAAATGTTCACAATTATAATAGGTAGGTAGTAGCATCTCACCGGTGGGTTTAATTTGCATTTCTCTCAAGAAAAAAGATATTGAGTGTCTTTTTATGTGTTTCCCCGCCACCAATCTAGTTTCTCTTTTAAAGTTTCTTTTTAAATCTTTTGTTCATTTTATGAGAGGATTTGTCTGAGTGGGAAGAGCTCCTCCTACATTCTGGATTCAAGTCCTTTGTCAGGAGTGTATATTGTACTGTGATTATTTTGTGCTGATCGGTGGCTTGCCTTTGCTTTTTCTTCATTGAGTCTTTTGATGAGCAGAAGGTTCTGATTTTGACTGAATTTATCCATTTTCTCCTTTGATGGCAGCACCCCGGGGTCATGTTTTTACGACATGTTATCCCCTATTGTGTAGATAATCACATGTTTCTCTGGAACCCCTGGCCACCCTCTGGTGTCCGGGTTCCTGTTGGGAGGCAGTTCCCTACCCCAGTTGTCAAACCAGGAATCTTGCTACAAAGGAGCCAACGGTGCGTGCGTGCGTGCGTGCGTGCGTGCGTGCGTGCGTACGTGTGTAGAACTAGGTTCCTTTCTTTGCTGAAAGAAGAGACAAGTAAATGGTTTTTGTATTCTCTGGGTGCGGTTTCTCCAACGCCCTCTTGGCCTGATATTCTCGGGAAATGTTGCTTCATAAATATTTAATTTTGTCGTTACCTTCTGCGCAGGCTGCTGGCAACTGCTTCCTAGAAATGAACTTGGAGTCGTGCGGTAATTACCCTAGAAGTGTTCATTCACGTCTGAGAGCAGATTAAATAATGAATAGGAATGTCATTTATTCATTCCAATTTAGAACCTCTGGTCTCATTATTTTTCTGGATGAAATTAAATGTCAAGAGAGAGAGGAGACGAGCCCAGGACAGAGCATGGGGAGGGGAGGCTGGCACCCAACCTGGCACAGGGTGGTAGGGGCTCCGAGGCTGCAGCCTCTCTGCCCACCCCCAGCAGGGTAGCAGTGTGATAGGGACAAAGCAGGTCAGGTCGGCAGCGTTGGGAACATGCCTGCAGGTTCTGTTGTCCTTTCTTCTAGAATATCACCATTTCCCATCTTTTTGACATTTTTCCCTTAGAGGAAAAACTGCAAAATGCAGAAAAGCACTAATGAGAAAAAAAAGATCATCTATTGTCCTGCCACCCAAAAGGCAACCACTATTAGCATTTTGGAGCCTTTTTCCTCCTCCCCTGTATTTTTTCTGATTTTTTAAACATAAGAGCACAGCATAAACACGAGCGTATCTCCTGCTGTGGGGGCCGCTTGCCCCCCAGGATGGGAGCGTATTTAAATCCGATGCCCGCGCTGCCCCATCCCCAAGCTCTGGCCTCTTGCCCTTACCCCAGCAGCCAGCGGGCACCCAGCAGGGGCTCCGCAAGCACATGTGCAGGGACAGGAGAGTAGTTGTGACTATTTAACTGAGATTTGCTATGAAAAGAGGCGAACCCAGAGACTGGTACACTTCGGAAGTTCACTAAGTAATAGTTCTTATATTCTAAAAAGCAAGACAATCTGGCTCCTCCTCCTCCATCAAAATGTACCCCAGGGTAGCCTCCTCCAGATGCCTTCCTTCATTTCCCCACCAGTACTCTGCGCTGTTATCTGTCCAGCACTTCCCAGGCTGCCCTGTCCTCTGCTGGAATTTCTCTGGGCCCCCAGCACACTCCAAGCACTTCTCTGCCACTCTATATCCAGGACCCAGTATCCTGTACACGGTGGGTTCTTTACAAAGCATTTGTGGGGGAATCACAATGAGAGCAGCTTGGAAATTGTGGACGAAACGCCAATGGAGGCAGCAGCTGGATGGAGGACAAGTATCACCGTAATGTCACCTCCTAGGGGAAGTGTTAGTAGAAGCTTCTGGAAAGCTTGGATCTGGCATAAGTTCCAGCTCTGGCCATGATTAAGCACCTCAGCTTTCCCTGACTTATTCAAAATCAAAAGGGATGGAAAAAACTGTGTCTGGTGACTCCAAATTCTCCGCTATAATGACACATCCAGAAGCATGCAGTTTTGGGAGCCACCAATTTGTAGGGAGAGAGTGAAAGTGGACAAAGGGGTTAGGCTGGGGTGTTAAGGGCCAGAGGAAACAGGATCCTGGGTTGTAGCCATGCTCCTGTCCTGAATGCCCTTCTGTCGAGCCAACTCCACGGAGATGTACTTGATAGGCAGCACCGCCTTGGGCAGCTGCAGTGCCCGTTCTGTCACCACAGGTGGCCTTGCTGGGTTTAATTCTCCATAAATGGGGTCGTGCAGAATGTGCTGTTTGGGATCTGGCTTCTTTCTTTCAACATAAAGGCCTTGGAGGTTCATGTTGTGCTTCCAAGATAAGATTGACCCTGATCATCCACATACCAATCCCATCCCCAGATGTGGCATATTCTCAGGCTGCTTCTGTGATAACCTCCTTTCCTCAGAGATCCCCCCATCCCCCGGCACTGCTGGCCAAGTTCATGACAATGATGATCTTAAGTGCTGTTTAATGAGTCTTTACCATGTTTCATTGGCCTTTGTTTTATGAAGATTGATCTATTGTATCGCTTATTCTGAATTAGCTATCATTGTTCTCATTTCAAGGAAAATGGAGGACAGGTACTAAGGAAAAGGATACTAAGACTCAGACAAGCTGAGCAGCTCAGCCAGCACCACACAGCTGGGTAGGAGCTGAGGCAAAGTTTGAATCCAGGACAGGGGCCTCAGACACTGTGCTCATGACTTGCAGGGCAACAGTCCCCTTGGTGGACCAGAGTGTGGGTGGTCTTCATCTAGCTCTCACTATACCCTTCTTTGCAGGCCCCTCTGGTTTGTTTTTCTTGTTTTGCTTTTCAGTTCCTGGAGACAAGGTCTTGTCATTGAACCTATTACCTCCAAGGCAGACTCAGTTCTCTGGCTGGAGCCTTAACTTTGTAGCTTTGTAGCTTTGAAGCCGAGTCTCAGAGAGACCAAGCAACTGGCCTGCAATGAATTCTGTCTGTTGCTAGGCCAGTTGAAATCTGTCTTTGCTATGTACTGCACGGCTTCAGGCGAGTTCCTCAGCCTCACTGGGACTGGACATAGTCATAACCTCACCTTCACGGTGCTTGGAATGGTCATGTGCAGTGTGCCAGGGAGACACTTACCAGGATGCTGGCACGTGCTAACAGCTCCCTGGGCAGGACCAGAACCCAGCACAGGTGTTGAAAAAGATGAGCATTTCACCAGGGAACTGTCATTGTACCTAGATCAGAAATCAATTTCTGCACTCTGTGTTCTGCCTGATTCATCTATGGCCCCAGTCTTTCGTCATTCATCTTCTTTAATGTGACTTTATACTAACTCATAAATCCAACTAGTGAGATTCTTCCAACTTCTCTTTTCTGAATCATTTTCGCTATTCCTTACACATTTTAGAATTAGCTTGTATGTGCCAATGAAAGAGTTTTCTGAGATTTTCATTTGAATTACACTGAATCAACAACAAACATTGTAGAAAATTAATGTCTTAACAATACCGAGTCTCTCAACCCATGAATACAGTATATCCCTCTTTATTTAGACCTTTTTTATTTCTTTCACCAATGATTTATTGTACTTTTAGTATTTTATTTTTTCACATTATGCATACAGTTTGTTAGATTTATATATAAATATCTCATGTCTTGGATGTCATCGTAAATGGTAATTTTAAAATTTCAAATTCCAGTTGTTGCTGGTATGCAGGAATAGTATTGGTTTTCATGTATTGACCTTATATCCTCTGAGCTTGGGGAATGCACTTATTCATCTTAGAGTTTTTATGTAGATTTCATTTAGTCTTCTACATAGATGGACACAAAGAGGCCAATTTTCTGTCTGTATGCCACTTATTTCTTTATCTTCTCTTTTCCTCATTGGGTTGGCTAGGGCTTGGGACATGGTATTTAATAGGCACAGCACAGTGGGGACCTTGCTCCCAACCTTAGGAAGTGCCTTCCCCGCAAAGGACACTATCATCTATAATTTTGTATATGTCCTAACATTAGGTTAGTAAAGTTTTCTTCTATTTCTTGTTTGCTGAAAGTTTTCATTACAAGTGCATGTGGAATTGTGCTGACCATTTTTTCAGTATCTGTGATGATGTTATTTGTCCTTTGTTAATGATGAATTATACTAATTGATGTTTAATTGTTGAAGTAACCTCACATTCATAGGATATATCCACTGGTCATGCTAGCTTATCTTTATCTTTTCTGTGGTGTGAAATTTTGGGTTTTTTATTATATTTTGAAGTGTTTTTTCATGTTTTTGCAATAGCTGTCTGACTTTAATACTATGGTAATGTTGACCTAATAAAATTACTTAGAATACATTCTTTTCTATTTTCTGGAGGAACTGGTATTATTTCTTCTTTAAATGTCCAGAAGAATCTGCCAGTAAACTTATCTGAACTTGGAGTACTTTTTTCTCTTTTATTTTTGGAAGAAGGTTTTAAACTGAATACTTCACTTTTTTTTTTTAAGGTTGTTTTTTTTTTGTTTTGTTTTGGTTTTTTTTGAGACAGGGTCTCGCTTTGTGGTTCAGGCTGGCCCTGAGCTCAGCCTCAAACTCATATCTCAGCAATCCTCCTGCCTGTGCCTCCCGAGTGCTGGGATTACAGGTGTGAGCCTCCACGCCTGGCATTGTGGTATGTGGTACTGGTTGCTGCTGGGTGTGAGTCTCCACACCCAGTATTGTATGTGGTTACCGGGGATCGAACCCGGGTCCTTGCGCTTGCAAGACAGGTGCTGGAACCACTGAGCTAAATCCCTGGCCCCTGAATACTTCACTTTTTTTTTTTTAGGTTTTTTTGAGACAGGGTTTCGCTTTGTGGTTCAGGCTGGCACT
>PVIR01033102.1:0-18143 GCA_004026965.1 Petromus typicus | reverse complement strand
TTTTTTTTTCCAAATCAGAAGATACATATTAAAAGATTGTGTAGGCTTGGAAATAAAGAAGGAGCAAGAAGAAAGCATAAGCATATCAGGATTTTGAGAAGATGAAACATCTTCAGGAAACTGTCTTCCTTGGCACTATCCACTGAGAAACATGATTCACCAGATCTTTTTTTGTCAGTTTTTTTAGCAAAGATTCTCATCTGTGCTTCAGGATTCTTCCCAAGGTCCCTGACCCCAGCCCTATCCAGCTACTCTATGAAAGACAACAGTAGGAGGCAAGACTCGGAAGATTATTGTGTATGCTGGGAAGGTAGGGGCGATACAGGAATCCTGAGGAATGATGGAAGGAAAAACACTACACTTGGTCAAGATAAGAGTAGTTAGTTTGAAATTTGTTAATCCAATAAATACTTGTTTGAAACTTACTATTCAAGAGAATACCTGTCCTGGTTTGAGAAGTTCTTAAAAGAGATGAATTTTAAATTAAGTTTTCATGAAAATGGTAGAAAAAGCCTAAGGAGAAACTTAAAATTGGGAAACAAAGTAGCAAAAATGAGAAAATTATGAACTCAGAGATCAGTAATTAGCACTGTAAAATAGTGATGATAATGGATAATTGGAAATAAAGTAGAAGACATAATAAGATACATCAGTAGAATAGATTTATGGATCCAACTTTTCAGATTCCTGTTTTCCAGAGTTCAGAGTATAGCATCTACTAAAAGGTAAACAAACACAGAAACACAAATGTGACCATAGTACATGGGATCTCTTTCAGAGTGCAAGATTGTTTCAATAATTAAGAATCAATGTGACCTACTCTAATAGTAGATAATCACATAATCATATCAAATAATGTATACTGGACAGAATTCAATAACCACTCATAATTTGAAAAGAGCCTCAGAAAATAAGAATAGAGTAAAACTTCAACTTATTGAGTATCTACAAGAAAAATCTATTTCATTTTTTTTTTTTTTTTTTTTTTTTGAGACAGGGTCTCGCTTTGTGGTTAAGGCTGGCCCTGAGCTCAGCCTCAAACTCACATCACAGCAATCCTCCTGCCTCTGCCTCCCAAGTGCTGGGATTACAGGCGTGAGCCACCACGCCCGGCACTGGTATGTGGTATTGGTTGCTGCTGGGGTGAGTCTCCACACCCAGTATTGTTATGTGGTTACCGGGGATCGAACCCGGGTCCTTGTGCTTGCAAGACAGGCGCCAGAACCACTGAGCTATATCCCCGGCCCCATTTCATTTTTATTTTTAGATGTCACAATCATGTACACAATGTCTCAATGAATTACAAAACAAAAACAAAATCTTCCTAGGACTATGAAATCAAGGAAAGTTACAGGTTACAAGACAATATAGGAAACTAAATTTATTTCTACATGCTAGCAATGAAGAACTGAATACTGAACCTAGCTTTCTTACCCTTAACAATTACTCAAACAAAACATACATAGGTATAAATACATACATAGGTATAAGTCTGACATTATACACACACACAAAAAAAATGAGATTGCATTTCAAAAAATGAAGCAAAACAAACCCTCCAAAAGAATAGTTGGACACAAAATATACACCTCTATAATAAAAAACATAAGATACTGGTAAAAGAAATCAAAAGATTTAGATAAACTGAAACCTATACTAGACTGATAGGTTGAGAAACTTCATTTAGTAAAGATGTAATTTCTAAACAAAAATCCCAGCCAGATTGTGGGTAGAGACAAGAGAATTTTCAAATCAGTATGACTAGCCTAAGGAATTATAATAGACAAAATATAGCTTTGATAAATAATAAAGTGAGTCTACTTAACTTTAAGACATTAACTCTAGCAGTCTATTTTGGGTGATAATGGCAAAGGTGACGCATATGGATTGATGACAAAGGACACAGGACCAGGCAAATATACCCAACTGATTTCTGATGAAAGTATAAATCAAAGTACAAATTAAATGCAGAAAAATAATACATTCAACAATGGTACTACACAACTGAAAAATTACAGCCAGAAAAATAACTTAAACATCACATTTTACACATAAATCAACTTAAAACAAGTCCTAGTCTTAAAATGTTAGATGATGAAACTTATAGGAAAGCATATGAGAAAATATTTTGGATCTAAGTTCAGGAAAAGGATTCTTAGATTTGACATCTAAAGCACGATTCAAAAGAAGGTGAATAAACTGTTAGATCAAACTTTGAAACATTTTAATGAAAGAAAAGAAAAAAATTGATAGAAAAAAGGAAAAAATGGAAACAAAGCTTATGCATATAGGGTTTTGGGGGAATTGAACAGAGGGCAGAGCATGGGAAAAGTAGGAGTCAAGATACCTCATACAAGACGAATGATGAATGTAATCATAATTTATACCCAAAATGTACCAATAAATTCAATTAAGGGAGAAAAGTTTTGTTCTGCAAATTGCCTTATTTTGAGGATGAAGATAAGCTACAATCTAAAAGACATTTACAGGCCATATATCTAACAAGAAACAGCATCTAGAAGGGAGGACAAGCAACCTTCAAAATCCAATAAAAATAATCAATAAATTATAATCTAGTTAGAAATCAGGCAAACTTGTGAAGATTTTTCACCTAAGTGCATACACTAATTTGCAAATAAGCATAAGAAAAGATGTTCAGCATCCATAAATATTAGATATATGCAAATTAGAGCTGTAGCATGACATCATCTAACACCTGTCAGTAAGGCTTACAAAACAGGGATAATGCCAATTGTTGATGAGTATATAGAGAAGCTGAATCAGTCCTATACAGGTAATATGCTGAACAAGTAAAATGGCAAGCCACTCTTGAAAATAACTTGGTAATTTCTTATAAAACTACACATGCAATATTCATAAGACCTAGTAATAGTACTTTTGGGAACTTATCCCAGGAAACGTAAAATTCATGTCCATACAAATGTTTATAGGGGCCATATTCACAACATTTAAAACCTGAAAAGCACCCTGGGTAATAAAGTACACAGCAGCCCTGGGACTGGGATTGGGCAAGGCCTGCACTGAACGGTTGTGCCCCACCTGAACAGCACTTACATGCTGACCTTTCATGGGAACATCATGAGACATTCAAGCCCAGAATCTGCATCTATGCAAGCCCTGGTGTTGTGCTGTGAATTAAGTGGAGACTAAGGGTCTATGATATTAGGAGGATACCCAGGAAGAAATAATTTCTTAAGAGTTTTAAATATTAGCAAGAAAGATTCTTGCAATAAGCAGTTTATAGAAATTAACCCAGAAATTAAACCAAAAACACTAACAACAGCCAAAAACTGAAAATGAGAAAAAACTCCAATAAGACTCAAACTAAGAATTTCCAATCTCCATAGGGGAAATTAGGGACCAATGAAATGGACCAGCCTGAAGCACAGGCACCTGGACTCCCTTGAAGTGGCAAGAATAGAGGATGTGGATAAAATGAAACTGGAAATAATCTCTTAGATAACAAGACAGATGATGATCAGATAACAAAATAATAACACAGATAAAAAAAATAGAGGACCTCAAGAACAAGATGGAATCCTAGCAGAGAAAGCAAGTGGAACCCAATAAACAGATTCATATAGAAATTCAAGAGGTTAAAAACTCCATTGGAAACTTAAATATTAGAGCCAATGAATCCAAAGAGAGAGATTAGAAGACAGGATTGCAGTTAGTGATAGGAAAGGAAACACCACTTCTTCTTCTTCTTCTTCTTCTTCTTCTTCTTCTTCTTCTTCTTCTTCTTCTTCTTCTTCTTCTTCTTCTTCTTCTTCTTCTTCTTCTTCTTTTGAGAAAGGGTCTCACTTTGTAGTTCATGCTTGCACTGAGCTCAGCCTGGAACACACAGAAATGTTCCTGCCTCTGCCTACTGAGTGCTGGAATTATAGGCATGAGCCACCACAGCCAGTACTGTGGTATGTGGCACTGACTGCTGGTAGGCATCAGTCACCACACCCAGCATTGTTGTATGTGGTTACCAGGGATCATACTTGGGCCCTTGTGCTTGCAAAGCAGGCACCAGAACCACTGAGCTAAATCCTTGGCCCAAGACTTCTTACAAATAGTAAACAATCATGTGTTACCAATGCAGCAGCCGCTAGATGATGAAAGAAGAACAATTTAAGACTGATCAGAGACAACAACGAAACAAGAAAGTGACATAAAAAAGTGAAACATACAGGATTCCAGCTGTGATCAAAAAATCCAAACCGAGGCATATAATAGTCACAAATATCAGAATCTCAACAGAAGTACAAAATATTGAAAGCAGTTAGAGAAAAGAAACAGATAAGATACAAAGGAAAGCCTACCAGAATTACAGCAAACTTTTCAACACAAATCCCCAAATCAAAGAGAGCCTGGAATAAAGTATTCCAAGCTAAAACAACAACAACTCCAACCTAGATTAATGTATCCTGTCAAGTTATCCTTCAAAATCAATGGGGAAATAAGATATTTCTGTGACAAAGAACACCTGAAAAACTTTAAATATACTAAACCTGCATTACAAAAAATTTTAAACAACATCCCAGAAAAAGACTGTGAGGCTCACAGCTCCATGAGGCCTAATAGAATAAAGCTATCAGGCAAGACAAAAAAATAAATGGCAAAGGAGAAAATAATAATAAAAGAACCAACTATAGAAAAATATTATGATGAGTACAAGTCAACACAAATCAGTTATAGCCATCAATATCAATGGCCTCAATTCACAAGTTAAAAGAAAAAGATCGGCAGCATGAATCAAGAAGCAAGATTCACTCAAATGGATGCACCTTGAAGACAGACTCATATGCGAAAATAAATAGGTCACAGATGTGCAGATACCGCATATTTTCTCTGGTATGAGAAACTGAAGGTGTAAATGAGCTCTAAAATGTATGATAGGTATTATTATGAAATAGGAAGAAAATATTCAAAGGGAAAAAAAGGGGTAGGGATTAGTAAAAAAAAAAAAAAAAAAAGACTCAATCCAAAAACGGGCATCTGAAATGCAGACATTTTTCAGATGAAGAAATAAAGGAAGAGAGGAAACACGAAAAAATGATCAACAACTGGCCATTTGAGAGATGTAGATGGAAATAACACTGAGATTTCATCTCACTCCACAAAGAATGGCTGCTACTAATAAATCAACCAGCAATAAATTCTGGTGGGGTTATATGGAGAAAGATATTGTTGATGGGAATACAGACTGCTGCAAACATTGTGGAAATCGGTGTGGAGATTCCTCAAAAATCTACGCTTAATGGTCCCATTTGACCCTGATATTACCCTGTGAGGTATATATGTGAAAGATTTAAAAGATTCATACCACAGCAACCTACGTGCACCCATGTTTATAGCAGCTCATTTTGTAATAGCTAAATCTTGGAAATAGTCCAAATGTCCATCAATGAGAGATAGCAAATGTAGGTTTTTTAAAAAAATATATAAAGGGAATATTACTTTGCCATAAAGAATGATAAGTTTGAGTAATTTATACTCAAATGAATGTACTTTGAGGAGATACTCATAAGTAAAATAAGTAAGACAGGGATATGTAAATACTGTATCATTTCTCTTGTATGAGAAACTACGGTACAAATGCAGTCCAGAATGTAGGATAGATATTGTAAAATTGGAAGGAAATGTTCAAAAGGAAAAGAAAAAAGGATATATGGGAAATTAAAGAAGGGAAAGAAAAAATTTGATAGTAAAATAAATGGAAGCAAAGCATATGCATACAGGGAGCTAAGAGTGGTAGAGTGGGCAGGGGAAAGGGAGAAAATGAGAATCAAGATATGTCATGTACAGGTATGAATTTTTAATGTTGAGTGTGATCATAATCTATATGTAAAATGTACCAATAAACTCAAATTTTAAAAAAATGAGAAGAAAAGCATACTGGAGTTTTTCAACAGGTAAATGGTAAATAGTGAGGTGCTGCCAGACTCTGACACATTACTCAGATATAACAACGTACAAATTATTGATACATGCAGCATGTTGATTAATTCTCTAGGTAACTTTGCCCAATGAAAAAAATTGGTCCCCAAAGATTACACATTGTATATTTTTATTGCTATTTTTGTTCATTTATTTTTGAGATGGGGCCTAGATATGCAGTTTAGGTTGGCCCGGAATTTACTGTGTACTCCTGGTTGCCTCTAACTGGCATAGATCTCCTATCACAGTCTCTTGGGTGCTAAGATTAAAGGTGTACACCACCACAGGCAGAAATTCATATAACGTTCTTGAAAAACCGCAGATTAGTTGTTGCCAAGGTTCAAAATAAGAGTGAAAGTAACTAGAACTGGGTGTGGCTATCCAAGGGAACATGAGGAATTTCTGTGTTAGGATATTATACCCAAGCTTTTCAAGATATTTCCTTGAGAAGAAGGAAACTAGGTGAAAGGTACAAGCACTTCTCTATTATTACTTACATCTGTATGTCACTTTAGAATTTTTTCTGAGTTAAATACACAAATGAACTTAAAAGCATAATAGGAAAAACAGCAGTTAGAGGAACCAAAGAGTATTTGCTTTTAATAGATATTTTGCTCTCTATTGAATTTAAATATTCTCCCAGTATAAAATACATTATTATTTGGCACAGAAGGAGGATGAGCCTGAAATTACTTTTACAAGTGAATTAAAATATCTGATTTCATTCCAGAAAGTACCTTCAGCATCCATGATAGGAGCTACTATTTTGAAATTTTTCAGCATAACGTTGTTAAATGAAATAAATGAATTTTGCATTCCATACTTTGCTTGGCAACAAGTTTAACTATTATTTTTTAATTAATTACAAAACAGCAAAGCCTCAAATTTAGTCACCAGCCACTGTATTGTTCACAAACAACAGAGCTCTTTCTCTGAGTCCTTGAAAACTGAATTGCAGTCTTTGTGTATGACTGGATAGTGAATGTTCCCTTGAAGGGGACACATTGCCCCTGAAAACTGATAGCATTCCTCATAATCTTCTTAGACTGGAGAAAGGGAAGGAGGTGGGGGATGTGTCTTGTGCAAAGTAAGTTCAGTCATATTCTAGCAGCAAATCGAAACTTCTTCTTCTTTTTTTTTTTTTTTCTTGCTATGTAAGGTGTTCAAAAGGCAACCTCTTTTTGCTTATGGGGTTTTTTGTTTGTTTGTTTGTTTTTGACAATTTCTGTCTAGCTGTGTATCTAATTCCCACAAGCAACATCTCAAAGGGTGACATCTTATGGAGGACCTAATGAGAACATGGATGGGAAAAGGAGGTAGGAAAAGGAGGGCAGAAAGCTAGCCACCCGTATAGAATCCCACAGCAGGTGGGCTGCCCTTTCAGCACAGAGGGGTCTGGGCAGCACACCAGGATTAACAGATGCACCCGAAGCCTTTGACATGAAATGTGCTCAGATCTGAATTGATTTTCTCAGTATGGCCTTGAACCTAACAGCCCCAGGAAAGGATGCCCTTTTGAACCTCTCCACTGGCCAGCACCTGATCCACTTAATAAATGGATTGAGTTCCAACTTCTAGCACTTGTAATTTGTTTATTTATATTTTCTTATTTATATTTTGATTTATTATTTATACTTTGACTGATTAGTGGTTGAAGGTATTTTGGGATTTGCTGTTTGTTTTTTTTTTTTTTAAACACTTCCTGGATTATCAGAGGGTTTTTCTCCCTAAGAAACATCTGAAAAACTTCTTTCACATTTATTTTGTTTCAAATCTTACAGTATGTTACTCTTCCTTATTCAATGATTTACAGAAAATAAGAAAGAGAGAAAAAATTGATTCTAAATAATTGGATTTTGTTTGTCCATGTTTTTCATTTTATGGGTATAGGATGACTAGAATTAACCTTTTTTTGGGGGGGGGGTACTGGGGATCGGACTCTGGATCTTGTGTATGCAAGGCAGGTGTGGTACCACTGAGCTACATGTTTGACACTGCAATTAACTTTAAAATGAATTCAGGAATCATGGGAATAAAACAAGGAAGTAAAGATGAAAAACAATGTAAATCAAGAAATGTCACAGAACCATAGTGGTTTTTGGAAATAAAGAAACTAGATTAAGTGAACTTATAAAATACAACATAGGTTAGGGACAAGTTTTCTGGATGGCATCAGCTTTGATCCTGACCAGAAATCTGTAAAAGGCCAACTTCTTGTCTCTCTCATTAGAATGTAGTGAAATTTAAAGCTTTTGACATTTGGCTCTAAGTACTTTTAAAATTTGGTAATTTGAAGGGAGATGCTTTATTTAATGGGAAATGGGCTCTCATTACATCTAAGGAAATTCCTAAGAAATACACACACTAACGTGCGGCTATGGGAAGAGGAAACGGATCAGCCTCCTAGCAAAAGGACAGGTACATGTTCCTGACAACAGTAGGGGCCGCTATGCAGTCAGACACCAAGGAGAGACCTTAATTGGTGGGTGCTGCCTCTTCCAAGTGTGTGTACCTTCTTTTCTCACACCAGACAAGATCCTTACACTGCCACTCTTTGCAAAGCCAGTCGTCCTACCTACTGTTGCCAGTCCAAGGAGCCTGCCAGTCAGTATGGTGCCTTTCAGTGATATCACCTATAGGTGGCACCTACCACAGATAAATTGATACTACCTGATATTCAGTGGCAACTCTGAAGATGAAGCAGGTTGCGTGTCTCCTTTCCCTTCTCACTGACTTCACTCCTACCATTCTCAAAAATTCTCAGACATCTTACTACCACCTCCTCTGTCTGTACACCTTTTATTTTCAGCATCATCCAATTCACCATTGCCATCTTGACAATGGGAACCTTGGAATAATCCTCTTAATTTGGCATTCAAGATCTTAAATTTATTTTTTTATTTTCTTCTTCTTTTTTCACTACTGGAGATGGAAGCCAGGGCTTCAGCATGCTAAAGGTAAATAAATAATCTACCACTCAGTGACAATTTGGCCTCTGCTTTCAGCCTTTTTGTGAAAAAAATTCTTTCTTCTAATGGGAAACACATGAATAGCTGTCCCAAAATGAGTGTGGCAAGGCTCTGGGCAGCCTTCTCAGAAGCATACAGACTGTGGATTAGGAGTCAGTGATGTCTGCAGGCTTGCACTTCTGAGTGAGACGACATCTCCAGTGAACTTGCATAGGTAAGAGAGCTATGATAGGCTTATGTCCAGGAGGCTGTTCCCACAAGAGATATCAAAAGCAGCTGTGCTGTGTGCTCATAAACCTTGGCTATAACACGGCTGAGCAAGGCAGATCCACCTGCAGGAATCTCCCAGACCAGAAGAAATATACCACCTTCGAGGTGCTGAGCCAGAGATGTGTAAGCACTGTGTGCCAGAGGGAACTAGATGGAGAAAAGACCAAACATCTCTCCTAGGCCTGCACTTCTATTTTAGTGTCAGTTTTTAAAGAAATCAGCAGGTTAGGAACTCTGGGAAGCTAAGGCAAGAAGATGAAAAACAGCCTTCCAACTAGGGGACAAAACAAGAGAGCAGAGAGGCTTAGACCGCACAGGAATTAGAGACCGAAGGCCATATTCTGCATCTATTTTGAATGTGCAGCCAACAGACTAACTGACAGACCAGCTACACATTGAAAGGTAAGCCTGATGCACTGGTTTACAACATGTCCACACATTCATTAATGATCCTCTTTCAAAGAGAGATAACTAATGTCCTTCTTCTCTAGCCCTGGATGATGTTATCTAGGTAATCACATGAGCAGCCAAAACCAGCTACGCCATTTTGAATGTGTGAACCATAGAAATGGTGAGGAAACACCATTGTTGCTTAAACAGTATACCAATAAATCATTAAAATTTAATATAATAGCAATGACAAATATTTATGGGGGCTCATATTATATAATCTAATAACTTTGGTGATATAATTCCTGCACTTTATTCCATAAGGAATGAAAACCTTTTATTTATAAAAACTCCAATACCATTTTATAGTAATTTAAGCCCCTGGACCTTTTTATGACATAAAGTGAATGATAGGTAGATATTTCCATAACAGCATGAAGCAGGAGAGTGGAAGGCACTTTCCTTTTTACCTCGAGGTAAGTACACTACACTCTTATCATCACCTTCACTGATGAGTCACGGTAGGGCTGGTATGGTGGAAGAATAACTCTCTAGAACCACCATTTGGTTTTAGTGTAAACATCACCAATGAGCAAAGGCCCTGCCTAAGTCCCCTTTCTCTTTCTTGGGACTGTCCCAAGAGCATCAGCTGGGAAGTGGGACGGCCTCAGAGCAGACTCGAGGCAAACAGGCGGGAAGTGGGCATGAGCTTCAGGGAGAGCATCTGGTGCAGCTACCACTTCCGGGATCATGAGTACAGAAATCTATGCATGTGTTGTGCAAAAACAAATTCTGTGTTAATTATAATTTTGTGGAGTTTAATCATTAAAACAAAAATCATGGAATGCTTTCTCAGACTGAGGAGAAGTTTACCAATATTTTTCCCCTAAAAAATGGCTCTGACCGCTGGGACTGCAGTTTCAATTCAAGTATTCATTTGCTAGATATTTTAATCCAACATCTGGATACTATTTACTGTTCATAAAGCACACTGACATACATTTGAGGCTTTGTCTTTTACATGTCTTTCACAACTTGTGAAAAAGGGTTGACTTATAAAGTTGACAGGCAAGATCCTGAGTCTCAGAGAAATCTGGAACTGTTTTGGGCCACAAAGCCACTGATAGCAGAGCTGGAATTTCCACAGTAGTCCTTCAAACTATGCCCACTGCTTTATGGCTGCTTTTCTAATCATCTAGGTGTCATAAAAAATAACTCACTTCAAAACATATTGGACATATAATAATAGTTTAAGAAATTATTTTGATCATTAAAAGAACTAAAAATGGTGCCCTTCTCTGTAAAGGTCTACGGCGAGATTCTTTCACTAGAGTATCTCCCTGATGCTTTCGCATTGAAACCACCTCTTATGTAGCCAATCCTGTCAAGGGCTGACATTATAGAAGGCTATTTTCAGTGACCACTTCTTGAGAAGAAGAACACAGCCACAGGAGACACAGACCTATAGTTACTTTGTCAACCTGCTACAGTAACAGTTTCGCCAAGAAGGAGCAGTTTAGACATGTTTGTTGATATCTTGTAGTTATACTTGATTTCTGGGGAGGTAGTTTTGAGAGTTTTTGAGGGAAAATCATATGTCACTAAGTAGCCAGTACCATTGCTGAATAAAAAAATCAACTTCACTCAATGGACATGAGTGCTTATTTGATGGATTACTAACTTTTAGCTACTCAGCTCATCCAAGAATTAAGGATAAACTAATGTTAACATGAACCTAGTAATTTGTTTAAAAATGGTAAATAAATAATATTCAAATTTTGTTAGGGAAAATAGTACCTATCTTTTCTGAGGGAAAAACTAAACATTCAGGGCCGGGGATATAGCTCAGTGGTTCTGGCGCCTGTCTTGCAAGCGCAAGGACCCGGGTTCAATCCTCGGTAACCACATAACAATACTGGGTGTGGAGACTCACCCCAGCGGCAACCAGTACCACATACCAGTGCCAGGCGTGGTGGCTCACGCCTGTAATCCCAGCACTCGGGAGGCAGAGGCAGGAGGATTGCTGTGATGTGAGTTTGAGGCTGAGCTCAGGGCCAGCCTGAACCACAAAGTGAGACCCTGTCTCAAAAAAAACCTTAAAAAAAAAAAAAAAACTAAACATTCAAAAAAGTTCTCTAATTTTTTCTAGAGGAAACTCAGGATTTTATTTTCCACTAATACCTGGTGCTGTTTGGAACCAAAGTCACTGTGAAAGATCTGCCTTTCCTTCCAGGCACAAAGCAGAAGATGGCAGAACAACCTGTTGGGTGGATGCATTTCAAAGATGATATTTTTTGTCTTCGTACTTATTTATATTGTAATAGTCAACATATAGGATGATCACTTAGCTATGCTTCCCAAACTTCTACTACTCTTAATAAAGCCATGGATATTTTATGGTATCACTAAATGGACTTTTGCATAATTTTTATTTTTGCATTACAATCCACTAGTTTTTAGCAGTTTGAATGACTGTTACTCCTTAAGAATGACTATAAATGGTCATGTAATTAGCTCATGTATTTTGTAAACATGTATTTAAAAAATTTAAAATAAGTGAATTTAGAGTGAAATTGTGCTTCTAATTGTTATAGTCTCATTGTCATGAAAAAATGAGGGGAGAAATGACACATAAGAGTATCAACAGGAGAAATTCTTTCTACTCTTGTCATAAAGGGATTATTCACACACCAAAACGGCAGTGTTCATGATCAAATCTTTGTGGCTGAGTAATAAAACAATCTGAGTTAACAGATGCTTATCTGGGCTTTCCCATTTGCCCATTTATTTAGTATTAACAGCAATCTGAGAGACACAGAAAATTTTGTTTGGAGACAGGTGGAAAAAGAAAGGTTAGTTCTGACAAACAAAAATTCTCTGACTAGTTCTTGGGTTCTCAGTGCAGCATTCAATTAGGGTTACTGCAGTGTATGTCTGGTGTATGTCCTCCTGACACAGAACTTTATAAAATGTTTTCATTTTGGAACGGCTTGACCTTGAATGAAATACAAATTCTTTACAAGGCCAAGAGAAGCCATTTGGTTATTATTAATTATAGTTAATTTTGTAAGACTGATGTATCTCTTCAAAACAACTAAGGAGTTTCTCATGGTCCTATGGTCTCACTATCATGTGCACCCATGTTTATAGCAGCTCAGTTTGTGATTGCTACATCTTGGAAACAACCCAAATGTCCATCAACTGGAGACTGGATAAAAAAGCTGTGATTCTTCTACAGAATGGAGTATTACTCTGCCATAAAAATGATAAGTTTGAATCATTTATACTTAAATGCACATACCTTGAGGATATCCTCATAAGTGAAATAAATAGCTTACAGATAGGTAAACTTGTATCTTTTCTCTGGTATGAGAAAATAAAGATGTAAATGAGTTCTAGAATTGTATGTTATATACTGTGAAATAGAAAATACTAAAAGTAAAATAGGGTGAAGGGGAAAAATAATGAGATTATAACAAAAAAGAAAGGAAACAGATTTTATGTATATGAGGGGGTGGTAGGGTGGGTAGGGCTACGGGAAAAAATGATAATTAAGTTGTGTCTTATACTGGTACAAATTCCCATTGTGGAGTGCAATCATGATATGTATATGTAATGTACCAATAAAGATTTTAATAAAAAGAAAATGAGGGGGAAGGCAGACATCGTGTAGACCAGACGTCTACCACCTACACTTACTGTTGAGAGAAGAGCAAACACTTGGTTTTATTTTGCAAAAGAGTACAACTATGCATATGTACTTCAATCACACCCAGTTATTTCTCTGTCAGCCAACAGATTATAAAACTATCCGGAAACAATAACACAAGCCATTGACATCACAATGTAGGAAAAGAGCAGTATTCCACTGCAGACTTCCCTACACCGGGTTGAGTGCTCCACCGAATGGAATCTTGTTCCCAGCACACTAGATGACTGCTTTATAGGCATTTGAAGTCTAGACCCAGGCAGAAAAATATGGTTCCTCTCAAACAGAGGCAGCAAAAACAGCAAAATCAGTGAAAACATGATTACTACTACACTAAAACTATTTGATCTACAGGTTGAACATCTCTAATCCCAAAATCTAAAATCTGAAATACTCCAAACTCAGTATTAACTTTGTGAGTACTGACATGATACCACAAGTGGAAAATTCCATCTCTGACCTCATGAGACAGGCTGCAGCCTAAATGCAGGTGCACTAAAAATATTTTATAAAGTTACCCTCAGGCTATGTGGATAAGGAGTATATAAAACATAAGTTACTTTTGCATTGAGACATTTTTCGATCCCCAAGCTATTTCATTATGCATATGCAATTTTTTTTAAGTCAGAAAAAATTCTTAAGTCCCACACTTAAAGAGGTCTCAAGCATTTCAGATAAGGGATACTCAACTTGTACTAAATAATATGATTTGCTTCTGAAAAGCAGAAAAAGATGTAATTTTTTTCTTCAATTCTCCTAAGTTTGTGGTAGAGGCATCTAGTGAAATGAAAGATGGATTAAATAGGAAGAAAACAAGAAACATTATTAATGTGCGCTATGCCTATCCCTTAGGAGGAAAGAAACTCAAATTAGCAACTTGGGAGTCCTGTTTAAACAACATCTTACAACAGTAACAAGACAAAGAGAGTTTTTCTGGGTGCCAAGATTGGAAACTGGAAAGAAACTAAAGAAACAGCTCTTCTAGAAGATTTCTCTGGTGTCTGATGATGACTCTGGATGGTCAAGAATGGCTCCGTGAACAGAGGATTAGCAACTGCATGCAGGAAAAGGAAAGGCAGAAAGTGACTTTGTTTATTAACTGTGGTAGTTCCTCAGTCCTCACTATTTTGGAGGCTCCTCACTATGCTTCACACTTTGGTTATATCAGACTAAAGAAGAGAGACACTGTGTTCACCATGACAGCAACTGGCAACTTCATAAGTGAGTGGAAGGTCCTATCACTGTGAAATGATTCTAGTACCTTGCTAAGCCAAGGAGAACAGCCACTGGGAGTATTCTTGTCTTACCTCATCTGTAGATCTGCAGCCACCCGTTTGGGTCACTGCTGCAGTCAGTATCCTGCAAGGTGGCAGAGGTGGGAAAAAGATGTCTGTGGTGGACCTTATATTTCACACCTGTGCCTGTAGATGGCACTTGTCATTCTTTAAGGGGACAGTTCTTTACCTTGTTTGCTTATGTTCTCCAGATGGAAAGAGTCCCCAGTGCAATGCCTTGAAGTTATGTGCTATTTTACAGATACAGTTGGATATCCCTTAGTGTATAGAGAGGACTTAAGCCATAGGATTACTTAAATAGGGGGAAAGGGGTCAAAGAATTAATCTTGGAGTTTTTCTCTTAGAAGGCAGGAGCATAACAAATTCCTGAATAACAATCATTTTCTATGTCTATTTCTAAGTCTATTTCTTCATTTTTCTTCTTTTCTTTGTGTTACTATTCATGGTTCTCTGACATATTCATAACTTAGCTTGGTACCCAACAAGTTACCAATGGGAGCTGAAAAACAATGATACCTCAAACAGTTTATTATGAATAAAGTTCATGTGTATTGCTGTAGCTAAACAATTTTTTACATAACTACACGGATGTAGCTTTTGTTTCTAGAAGTGCTGAGAGCTATGCTTTGGTGAGTTTTATAACTCATTTGAAATGTTTTATAATCATAATTTATCATGTGATATGTTATTAAATTGTATTTATAATCTATAAATGATATAATTTTTATATTTAATAAAACATGAATTCTTAATTTCACTACAGTTATAAGAATTACATTCACAATTGTAGTTAGAACTTCCTTAGTAAAGTTTTATCAAATTAAAGTTAATGAAAAAGAACCTAACAATTATAATGATCAGGAAAATGGGCTAATTTAATCACATTAGCTTTAGGACAAAACTTAAGAAGATATGATTTTGTTGAAATAAGGGAAAAAAGAAGAATTTGGAATAAATAAATAATCACTTATAAATTATGTATATTTAATTTTATTAGTTTACTAATAAATTTATTTACTAATAATAAACATAGTTTACTGTTTAATCTTGTGGATTAATAAATACATTCATTCTTAATTTATATTTGCTGAGTTTATCATATATAAGCATTATAAATAATATTTACTTTAAAAATGTTTTACTTTTGCATGGGTATTTATCAACCTTGAAGAATGAGCATAGTAAGATATTTCATTTAACAATCTGTAATATTGATGTATGACTTTTAAATATTTAAATATGGTACATGGGCCTTTATCTCTCTTTCTGTGCCATAACCTAGAAATATTTTCAGAAATATTTTTGAGTGAGGATATATGCATACTTACAAAATAGCTTTGCCTGTTATTGAAGAGTGTACCAATGGATATACTGTCCTATTCTATTAAATATTTAACTACTACTCTTGCTAGCAGCATCTTAGAAATATAGATTTAGAGTAAGCAAATTGTGATACCTTAGAAATGGACATAATTGAATGACAACCATTTGGAAGATCATATGTCCACAATTTACACTGACATAAGTGGGATCTGCAGGTAGGATCCGCTACACAAATCCTGGGACACAGTCATTCAGCTTGGCTTTTAATTGGCTTCTCCCAAATGCTGTCATCTCAGCTAAAGACAAAGGTGAAGCCTGGGTCTCCAAGTTTAAATCCTCCATACATAGTTACAAAATATAAACAGCCCATGGCAATATAATAGTTTGCCTGGATTTGCTGAAATATAATTAATTGTTTTACTGTTTGACTGATTTGTTGTTGTTGTTGTTGTTCTCTCCTTTTCCAGTTCAAACACTGGATGGATGTTGATGTCTCTTTGAAATTTGCAAGAAAAGTAAAACTGCTCTTTTATCTTGAATCGTTGCAAAGTAGAATAACACTCAATGATTTGTTTCTGTCTTGATATTTCAAGAAGGGCAATTAATGTGTCCAATGTTTACCAAAACAGAGTAAATCAAAAAATCAAATTTATCTGAGTTTATTTAGAGAATAGTAAAAAAAAAAAAGAGGTACCATAGCAGGACTCTCAGAAACTGTGAGGCTCTAAAGAATGAACAGGAAGACAGATGACTTCAGATTTTATCTTTGAATCCCTACAGATCAATACCAACAATCACACTACCATTTCCTAGTATTTAAACTCTGCAAAAGATGGACAATGGGGAGCGATAATTGATTTCTACATGAAGTTCTCTTTTCTTCACTGGTCATTACGATTGTTATATTTAGTATCTCTGCTGCAACTATTTGAGCAAAACGAATGACAAAGGCACAAGACCATCTGGTGTATTTGTCAGACCACTAGAATAATTTTGTCTTGAATCTGCTCTGTTGCAACAAACAGTTTATTGCTGAGAAGCTTGATTTTCCCGGGTAAAAATATCTTTGATTTGACATTACTCATCACCAAGCTAGTATCTTCAACATGAGAGCAATATTCAGTTGCACATAATCTACAAGACTCAAGAAAATATTGGCATTTTTAAAAACACTGTGTGAAGTAGTATTTCTAACACTAGGGATATACTATGTGGAATAAGTTTGGCTCTTCTAGAAGAAGAAATATTATTTTTAACTTCTTTGCCAAGGGTCTTAAAAGTCCTCCTATTAGAAGCACAAGTAGGGGATGTTTGATACAGTTAGTTTGTAAAAGAGCATCAAAGCATTAATACAAACTGCTTCTAGCATTGGAATAGTATAAAGGACCGAAGTGAAAGTCCCCACTGGGAGAAGGAACACAGGAGGCTGGTCCACATGATGATCAATGGTCCTCTTGGGGGGATGGTGTGTTCAAAGGGGAAACTGGCAAAGGAAAAACATTCCACAGCTTTACCGAATATCTATTCTACACACTAGGTGATTTGAAGTAGTCATTGTAGACTAAATGAACTCTGTCTGAACTTAATGAACCTGTGGATATTTTGAAACTTTCTTGGCTAAGCAAACTGCCAAAGGAGAAATCCAAAAGTGAGGAATATTATATTGGGATGTGACAAAATATCAGTGCTACAGATCCAGATATTCTGTTTAGGGATATATTTCTCCTTAGGTCAACTTAGTCATGAAGAATGATCATATGGTCTAACATTACCAAGACAATTTTTTGACATTCTCTAGTTTAATTATACCCAGACTATAAATGTTTATACTGTTCACCCCCAAGTGAATATATTTATGATAAAATATCTTAGGGGAGTCAAAGATATACAAATGATTTAAATTTTCTTTCCCTGTATAATTAGAAGTCAAATTTCATTATATCCCCTTTCAAGTACTTAATTTGAATTACTTTTACATTTATTACTATAAAATCTGCTTATGCTTTTATAGAAATAGCATATAAAGATAGCCTTTAGGCAATATCACATTTTTAATTAAATGCCTAACTATTTTTTTATATTTTCCCCATTAAGTATCTCTTAAAATAGAAATTTGAAATGATGACTATTTTTACTTTCAGAACAAAAATGAGTTTCAGTTTGGTACTAAAACACAATATTTTTTGCCCAAACATTTTCTATGTGTGCTTCATTATATTGGAAGAATTTTCTGAAAAA
>PVIR01033101.1:0-18136 GCA_004026965.1 Petromus typicus | reverse complement strand
AATACCTTTTAGGCTCCACAATTCTTCTTCTCAAGAAAGACAGATAAAGTTATAGTTGTTCAGAAAATTATCAACGAGTTAAACCTATTTGCCAAGCAGAGTTCTTCACCATTCTTATATAGCTAGTACCACAGATGTCTTCTGTTTGTGCCTACTCATCCTTCTCTATCAACTGTCATCTCTGGTCCCCGTAACTGTACAGCTTCTGGAAAAGCTGATGCAACAGAAGCAGGGAACGCAATAGAAACATCCTTTAATCTAGGATTCAGACCGTGTTTCCTGTTGAACCACATCCTTTATTTCTTACATGTGTCAACTCGCCAGATTTCTTTTCCCATAAATTTTTGTTATGTGTTTTAAAATTATTTAACAGATGGTGTGCTTTAAAAAAACATTTACATTTTCTGGAAGACTTTCTGTTTTGTGATCTCTTGGAGAGTTTGTCTGATGATGTGATCATTGGGCACCACAATATAAAGGCAATTTCATAAAAATAGTGAAGCCAATAAAGATTTCAACCTTTTAAATTACATATACACATCATGATTGCACTCCACAATGGGAATGTGTACCAGTATAAGACACAACTTAATTCTCATTTTTCCCATAGCCCTACCCACCCTACCACCCCCTCATATACATAAACTTTGTTTCCTTTCTTTTTTGTTGTAATCTCATTATTTTTCCCCTTCACCCTATTTCACTTTGAGTATTTTCTATTTCACAATATATAACATACAATTCTAGAACTCATTTACATCTTTATTTTCACATACCAGAGAAAAGATGTGATATTTACCTATCTGTGACCTATTTATTTCACTTATGAGGATATCCTCAAGGTATGTCCATTTAAGTATAAATGATTCAAACTTATGATTTTTTATGGTAGAGTAATATTCCATTCTATAGAAGAACCACAGCTTTTTAATCCAGTCTCCAGTTGATGGACATTTGAATTGTTTCCAAGATTTAGCATTCACAAACTGAGCTGCTATACACGTGGGTGCACATATGTCACTGTGATATAAATCTTTTAATTCTTGTGTGTATATACTTACAAGAGCGATGGCTGGGTAAAATGGAACCTCTAATCCTAGCTTTTTGAGGAATCTCCAAACTGATCTCCACAGGGGTTGTATGAATCTACAGTCCCACCAACAGTGGAGAAGGGTTCCTTCTTCTCCGTAGCCTTGCCAATATTTGTTGCTGGTTAATTCTGAAGCCTTTGAAAATTGTCTTCTGCTTCCTTCAGTATTCCTGATGTGTCATATGTTATCTCAGAGAAAAGAAAGGGGTTTGAGATGTGAGAAAATATGAAACGGTAGATAACCACCAGTGTTAAATGTGCTTAAAAATGTAGAATTACTGGAAAATGTGAATTATTATAAATTAGTCAAAGCTGGTGGTTATTATTTTCAGTGAAACATCATCTTTTGTTTTTCTCTAATCACATTCAACTTTCAAAATACAATGAGGAAGTTGGTTGAGTTATATTTATTTAGAATTGGTCCCATACACCTCTAGAAAATGTGACAAAGCAGAGGGGTAATGAAGAACTGCTTCCCATTGCCTAAAACAGTGACTAACACAGCATGTGATAAATATTTGCTGAATGGATGGACACTTGCCAGAATTTTATTTCTAAAGTTTATTTTATAGTTGTGTTTTCTTGTTGGTTCTGACTAGAGTTTGGTGATACTTTTCAGTTTACAAGATTAGCTATTCTTCAACTCAGGGGAAGTTTTTCCTACTGTTTGAGTGATTGATGCCGCTCTTCCATCTGTTCATGATATCCTTTTGGAACTTTTATTACTTAAACAGTAAACCTCCAAGATCTGTCTACTGAGACTCTTCCCTTTCTCCTATGATTTCTTTCACTTCATATTTCCGCTTAGAGTTTTATTTTTAAATTTTTCTTTTTTCCTAATTGGGATACCAATAAAGAGTGTCTGTTACTTAAATGTAACGGTAATTGTTTAGTTGACCAGTTACCTGATATTTTTTCCCTATGAGCATGTTTTCTACTTGTTCTAACTGATATTCCTTTTGATGGTTGCTGGGTACTTTTGACTTGTTCTCTGTTGTCAGGCATTGTTAGCTAATGGGAGACAAACCACGTTTGTTGGAGTTCTCTTTTGGAATGTTTGCCGCAGTGCTGTAAGATATGGTGTATTTCCCTTAAAACTGATGTTTGAAATGAAAGTAAGCAGTCTGTCTTGCATATTTCTTGTCTCAGAGTCAGGGAGACTTACTATGTCAGTTTTCTTCTGACCTCCTACAAATCAAGATCAGCCACATGGTGCCAACTTCCTGTTTTTCTCCTGGCCCAAATACAAGGTTCAGAGATTTCTATAGGCTTAGCAGTCTCCGCAGTCCACAAGTTGTCTGTGCTCGATTTCGAATACCATCCTCTACCAGAAGTCTTTTTATGATTATTTTAACCTCATAATTACTGCTTCCTGTTAATTATCTACAAAATCTTTTATTTTCAAAACTTTCTAAGAGTAATTCTACACTGCTTTCATTAGTGTCTGCAGGTCTATTGACCATTCAGAAGTTCCCCTTTGAATGTACACTTCTGCCACACTTCAGTCAGATCAGTTTGGAAAAATATGGATTAATGGAAAAGGCAAGTACATAGCTCTTTACTTTATCGAATGTCTCAAAATAATATGGCAAAAGTTAATCTTCTGCTTCTTTTATACAAGTAATTTAATTTGAGGAAATTTAACTCACTTATTCATTTTCATAAACACAGCATCTGCACAAAGTTAGGCATTTCAATATGATTGTGCACCTGTTAGATCATTTACTAATTATTCTCAAGTCACAGAATGAAAATATGTTGAAGACTATAAATGAATAACTTTCAAAAATGTCTCTTCAGTCATTCTTATCGTCTCTACAGTGTGCAGGACTGTGTTTTCTAAACTTAAGATTTTCAATAAATATTCAACCAATTGAATTTTGGTTTAGTTCAAATCATAGTAAATTTTATCCAGATAACAGTTATATTACAAATGTGAAAAGAGAACCATAATTCCTGGTCTGATTGAGATACGTAAAAAGTATGAACAGAAAACTGGCAACCTGTACAGATGTCATAAGTTTCTCCTCATTTTTGCCCACTTACTCTTCTTTCCAGTGTCTTCCTGGAAATACATGTATTTTCCTGAGGCCTTCATTGTATTCTTCTAAAATGCAAATAGTGATGTTTATTTTCATCATTTAATGAAAAAGGTTAATTTTATAGAAAATACCTTTTCTCTCAATTGTTAGATTTTTGCATTTGTTGAGTATGTATAAAAATTAACATTCCCTTCTATTTTACTATGCTATTAATTGAAAATTTTTAAAAATCATTTTACTTTAAACAGTTTGTAAAGGTGACTTTTTAAAAAAATTGAAATATTTATTGGTACATTACATATACACATCATGATTGAATTCAACAACGAGAATATGTACCAGTATATGACACAACTTAATTCTCATTTTTTTCCATAGCCCTACCCATCCTACCACCCCACCCCCTATATGCATAAACTTTATTTCCTTTTTTATTGTTGTTATAATCTCATTAATTTTCCCCCTTCACTCTATTTTGCTTTGGGAATTTTCTATTTCACAATATATAACATACAATTCTAGAACTCATTTACATCTTTATTTTCTCAGAACAGAGAAAAGATGCAATATTTACACATCTGGAACCTATTTACTTCACTTATGAGGATGTCCTCAAGGTATGTCCATTTAAGTATAAATGATTCAAACTTATCATTTTTTATGGCAAAGTAATACTCCATTCTGTAAAAGAACCACAGCTTTTTTATCCAGTCTCCAGTTGATGGATATTTGGGTTGTTTCCAAGATTTAACAATCACAAATTGGGGTGCTATAAATATGGGTGCACATATGTCACTGTGATATGAATCTTTTAATTATTTTGCATGTATATACCTAGCAGAGTTATGGCCAGGTCAAATGGGACCTCCAATGCTAGCTTTTTGAAGAATCTCCAAATTGATCTCCACAGTGGTTGTATGAGTCTACAGTCCCACCAACAGTGGAGAAGGGATCCTTCTTCTCCGCAGCCTCGCCAACATTTGTTGTTGGCTAATTCTGAAATGGCAGCCATTCTTTGTGGAGTGAGATGAAATCTTACTGTTGTTTTTATTTGCATCTCTTGAATGACTAGTGATGTTGAACATTTCTTCATATGCTTCTTAGCTGCTTTTATTTCTTCCTCTGAATAGTGCCTGTTCATTTCAGATGCCCATTTTTGAACTGGGTCTTTTAATTTGGGTGAATTGATTTTTTTAAGCCCTTCATATATTCTAGATAGTAACCCTTTGCCTGAGAAGCGGCTCGTAAAGATTCTTTCCCATATTGTTGATTGCCTTTTCGCTTTGCTGCTGGTTTCTTTTGCTGTGCAGAAACATCTCAATAGGATAAGATACCATTTATCGATTTCTTCTACCAGTTCTTGTGCAATGGAGGATTTGTTCATGAAATCTTTCCCTAAACTAATGTCTTCAAGAGTTTTACCTAACCTGTTTCGTAGCAGGATTAGTGTGTCTGTTTTGATGTTTAGGTCCCTAATCCACTTTGATTTTATTTTAGTACATGGTGAAAGAGCTAGGTCTAGCTTTAGACTTTGGCAGGGTAAAGTCCACTTTTTCCAGCACCATTTGTTAAAGAGGCTATCCTTCCTCCACTGAGGGTATTTGGCTCCTTTGTCAAAAATGAGATAGCTTAGTGTGTCTGGAGTTGTTTTTGGATCTTCTAATCTACTCTACTGTTTCTCGGGTTTGTTGTTTTGCCAGTACCATGTGATTTTTTTTTAAATTATCTTTATTGGTACATTAAATATACACATCATGATTGCACTCCATAATGGGGATTTGTACCAGTATAAGACACAACTTAATTCTCATTTTTTCCCCCTATCACAGTGGCTTTGTAGTGGTTTCAAATTGGGGGTGGTAATACCCCCCATCATGCCCTTATTGTTACAATTGCTTTTGCTATTCTAGGTCTTTTGTGATTCCAGATGAATTTCTGAATTATTTTCTCTAGGTATGTGAAATATGCCATTGGGATTTCAATTGGGATTGTGTTGAATCTGTATAATAGTTGTAATAATATACCATTTTGGTGATATTGATTCTTCCACCCCAGGAACAAGGGATGTCTATCCATTTTCTGGTATCTTCTTCTATTTCCTTTTTCAGAGTGCTGTAATTTTCAGAGTACAGGTTTTTCACCTCCTTTGTTAGACTGATTCCTAGATATTTCATTTTTTTGGATGCTACTGTGAAGGGGATTGACTCCCCAATTTTGTGCTCAGTGAATCTGTTGTTTCTGTATATAGAGGCTAATGATTTTTGAGCATTAACCTTGTATCTAGCTATAGTACTAAATTTGGTGATTAGATCAAGCAGTGTTTTGGTTGAGGTTTTAGGATCTTCTACATAGAGTATCATGTCATCAGCAAATAATGACAGTTTAACTTCTCATTTCCTATCTTTATTGCTTTTATTTCTTTGTCTTGTCTAATTGCTGTGGCTAATGTTTCCACCACAATATTGAACAGAAGTGGTGCAAGTGGACATCCTTGTCTTGTACCTGATCTTAGTGGGAAAAGTTTCAGTTTTTGACCATTTAAGGTATTGCTGACTGTTGGTTTCTCATACATAGCTTTTATTAGTTTGAGATACAGACCATCTATTCCAATTTTCTGCAGGATTTTGATCATAAATGGGCTTTGGATTTTGTCAAATGTTTTTTCCGCATCTATTGAGATAACCATATTGTTTCTATCCTTGAGTCTATTAATGTAGTGTATTACATTTATTGATTTACATATGTTGAAGCATCCCTGGGATGAATCCAACTTGGTCAGGGTGTATGATCTTCTTTATGACTCTCTGTATTCTGTTTGCTAGCATCTTATTGAAGATTTTTGCATCAGTGTTCATTAGGGAGATTGGCCTGTAATTCTCTTTTTTTGGTTGGGTCTTTCTTTGCTTTTGGGATCACGGTAATGGTTGCTACCAAAAATGAATTTGGGAGTGCTGCTTCCCTTTCAATTTCACTGAAGACATTGAGGAGTAGTGGTGTTAACTCTTCTCTAAAAGTTTTGTAGGATTCAGGGGTGAAGCCATCAGGACCAGGGCCCTTTTTTTGTCAGTAGGTTTTTTATTACATTTTCAATTTTGCAGACTGATATTGGGGTGTTTAACATTTTTATATCCTCTTCATTCAACTTTGGAAGTTCGTATGTATCTAGGAATTTATCTGTTTCTTCTACATTTTCCATTTTATTGGAATATATATTTTCAAAGTATGTATCTATTATTGTCTGTATTTCCCTGGGTCAGTGGTGGCTTCCTCCTTTTCATTTCTAATAGCATGGATTTGAGCCTTTAGTTTTGTTTGTTTAAGGAGGTTGGCTAAGGGTCTGTCAATTTTATTTATCCTTTCAAAAAACCAACTCTTTGATTTGTTGATTTTCTGTATCATTCTCTTAGTCTCCATTGCATTAATTTCTGCTCTGATCCTTATGATTTCCTCCCTACTATGAGCTCTCGGTTTGCCTTACTGCTCTTTTTCTAGTAGCTTAAGGTTCAGCATTAGATTGTTAGTTTGAGCTTTCTCTGTTTTCCTGATGTAGGAATTCACTGCTATGAATTTCCCTCTTGGAACTGCTTTCATTGTATCTCATAAGATCCTGCATGTTTTACTGGGGTTATCATTCAATTGTAGAAATTGTTTAATTTCATCTTTAATTTCTTCTGTGACCCATTGATTAGTCAGTAATGTGTTGTTCAATTTCCATGTCTTTGTGAAAGTCTTGGGATTTTTTTGCTCTTCATCTCTAGTTTCAAGGCACTATGATCTGAGAGTATACAAGGGACAACTTCAATTTCTTTGCACTCACAGTGTTGTATGAATTAACAAGTGGTCTTTTTTGGATAATGAACCATGAGCAGCTGAGAAGAATGTAAATTCTCGCATAGTGAGTTGAAATACTCTGTAGGCATCCATTAAGTCCATTTGTTAAAGAGTTTGGTTTTGCTCAAGCACTTTTTTATTGATTTTCTGTTGAGTCAATCTGTCTATTTTTGACAGTGGGGTATTGAAGTCCCCTATTATTATTGTATTGCTGCTTATCTGGCTGTTCATATCCATTAATGTTTGTTTTATTTATCTGGGTTCACTAGAGTTTGGGGTATAAATGTTTAAGACAGTTATTTCTTTCTCTTGGATAGTTCCCTGTATGAGAATATAGTGACCTTCTTTGTCTCTTTTAATCAGTTTTGGTTTAAAATCTATTTTGTGTGCAAATAAGATAGCTGGTCCTTTTCTTTTCTTTTCTTTTTTTTTTTTTTTTTTTTTTTTTTTTTTTTTTTTGTAGTTTTCTGTTGCATGGAGAATTGTTTTCTATCCCTTTATTTTCAGTCTGTGGCTTTCTCTCTGGATTAGGTGTGTCTCCTATATGCAACATATTGTAGGATCTTGCTTTTTGATCCATTCTGCCAGTCTGTGTCTCTTAATTGGTGCATTGAGACCACGACATTAATGGTTATGACTGATATGTATAGACTTAGGGCCATAACAATTTCCTATTCTAGACTATTTTATTCTTTGATTTTGTTCTTTTCCCATCAGTTTCTTCTTTGCCTCAGTGAGATGACTGTGCTGGGTCTCATGTGTTTATATTTTTCCTTTTTTTTTTCTCCAAGATATCCATTAGGATATTTTGTAGTGCTGATTTTGTATGTATGAAGTTTTCAAGTTGTTCTTTGTCATGAAAGTATTTTATTTCCCCCTCAATTTTCAGATATAACTTTGAAGGGAAAATCAGCCTGGGTTGGAAGTTGTTGTCCTTTAAGATTTGAAACACTTCACTCCAGGATCTTGTTGCATTGAATGTTTAGGTTGAAAACTCTGTTGTGATTCCGATGGGCTTGCCTATGTAGGGGATTTTTTTCTTCTTTCTAGCTGCTTTCAATATTTCATTCTTTATTTTCATATCTGGAACTTTTATAATTATATGCCTAGGTGTGGGTTTTTGTATATTTCAGCCCTTTGGAGTTCTGTACGCTTCGTTAATCTGGATATCTAATTCTTTCTTTGTCTGTGAAGTTTTCTGCTATTATTTCTGTGAACAAATTTTTTATGTCTTTTATATTGTCTCCTGCTTCCTCGGTCACTCCAGTCAACCTTATGTTATTCTTTGAATCATCTAGGAGCTGTGAAATAGATTTCTCATGGTCTTTTGTCTTTTTCCATAAATTATGTCTTCCTATTCATAGGCTGTAATCTTGTCCACTAGATCTGAGATTTGGTCTTCTACAGTGGTTATTCTACTGTGTAAGCTTTTATTTTCTTTTTTTGATTGCCTGGGTTTCTATTTGTAGCTGTTCAAGAGGTTCCATTGCTTTTGCTATCTCAGATTCTATCATATCCTTGATTTCTTCTTCAGCTTTGTTAATCATGCCATTAACTATGTCCAATATCGCTCTTTTCATCTCAGAAATCAGTTCTGATTTCCATTCTATTAGATCTTCTTTAGTTACCACCTCAGAGAGTTCTGGTGATTGAGTTTCAGTTTTCCCCATTTCCCTTCCCCTGATATTACCTTGGGGTGAGGATCTCTGCATCGGAGATTTTGAGTGTTTCCTCATTTCTGAGCTTTTGTCCCTGCTGTTGTATTTGGCTTTATAGTTGCCCTATTGTCTGGTTATGTTTGTTGCAAGTTTCTTTCTTCCTAATATTTGAGTCCCCAAAGGTTAGCACTGAGCCTTAATGGTTTCAAACAGAACCCAAGGAAAGCACTAGGCATGAAAAGTATCAAATATAATCCAAGAAATGGTAAGCTGGTAGTTGCTGCTCTGTCCCCTCCAACCTCATAAGCCAGAACTATGATCAAATGCCCAGACTTAAAATTAACCACAGATATATTTACACCATTCAAACATCACCTTTTGGAAGTGAAAGGGTTACCAAGGAGTTACGTGGCAGAGAGATTGGGGAGGGAGAGATTAGCAATAAAATTAAAGGATGCAATGAAATAGAGAAATGAAGTTTGAAGTTTATAGGTCACAAGGAAAAAAGAGCTGTGAAGTTGTAGGCTTTCCCCTGATGTAAGCCCAGTGTCCTGTAGGTGGCGCTGTACCCAGAAACTCACTGATGCCCAGGTTCCCGGTCTCACAGCAGGGTCACGCCCCCTTCAGTATGGCTGGCGGCGGGGAGATGGAGGGGGGTTCCCAGTTGTTGTCCAGAGTTGGAGAGTCCCAGAGCTGGAGGCCATGGGGTCGCCAGTTCGCTGCAGCAGAGACCATCTTGTCGATCCCACAGGGTCTCAGAGACATCTCCTGTCAGTGCAGATCCTCTGTCTTGCAGGGTGGTGCACGGGGCTTCCTCGTGCAGGTCCTTTGTCCTCTCCCGAGGGTCCAGATCTGGGAGTGTTACTCCCTGTATCACAACTGCAGGAGGTCTGGCATGCAGTTCTTCTCCTTTCCATGAACCTGTGTCACTGAGGCTGGCTACGCACTTTCTGCAGTTGCTGGGTTCCTGTGCTGGGGCGCCTGTGTGAGGTCCGGCAGGGTAGACCGTCCCTCCCCCTCTAGAGAGAGGAAAGAAGGGACAGACCACCCCTAGGTAGCTCTTCTTTCTTTGGACTTAGTCAATATTTGCTTCTGATCTCTTTGATCTAGGTTTCTCTGCTGTCCCCCCTCCCCCACTGCTGTTTTCAGGTTTAAGAATAATGTATATGGAAGCAGTGGTCTCCAGCTTTTACCATTCTGCCATCTTCCCAGAATTCCCCCAAGGTGACTCTTATTTTTTGGATAAGAAATGCTAAAATCTATTGATCTGAGGAAAAATATATTTTGTTCTTACAGGTATTGAATGTGTAATCCTCAGACCAGAAGTAAATTTATATGCAGGATCTAAATATTTCAGATGTAGTATTTTGAAAAATAATAATAATAAATGAAGTAAGTGAATGAATCTTATATTATGCTAAGTGAAATAAGACTGTCAAAAGAATAAATATTCTTCGAGTTCTCTTATATGAAATATCTAAAGTAGCTTAACTAATGAAAGTAGAAGAAGTGGTGGTGGTTACCAGGAGAGTGCTTGGGGTGCTGTTCTATGGATCATACAGTTTTAGTCCTATTAAAATGAAAGGCTGGAGAACTTCTGGACAACACTGTGCCCATAGTTATCAACATTCACTATACAATTAAACATTTGTTAAGGAACTAGGCTTAAGTGGCACACACCTAGAATCCCAGCACTCTGGGCAGCTGAAGGAGGAAGATCCCAAGTCTGAGCTCAACCTGGACAATTTAGTGAGGCTCTCTCTCTCAAAAATACATACATACATACACATATACATACATGGATAAATAAATAGGATGTGTAAGTAGTACAATGTGAAGTTCCTGCATTCAAGGCCCAGTAACAAACATACAAAAATTAAGAGAGTAGATATTATACCTATGTTTCGTATCAGAACTTAAAAACAAATCCGTATTAATTTGAGCCTACTTCTTTCATGGTTGTGGTATAAAAATATTCTCATTTTAAAGCAGAAATTTGGTTCTTACTGCCTATGAAATATACACTAGAGCATTTTGGTGCACTGAAAATTATATTTTGTACTTTGTTATAGCAAGGAAAATAAAATTTGGAAGTTACAGCTAAGCTTCCAGACAATGTTTTGAGATCAAAAGTTCATCACTATCAATTTGAGGGATTCCTAGACTTTTACTGTTTCCAAGAGGTAGAAGCAAGCCCCAAGCGACTAATTTGTTTCTAATGGCATTTGCCTCATTATGGTAGGGTTTGGAAAGGTTTATTTTCCAAATTCTCTCCAAGTATGTTTCAGTGAGATTGCAATGGCTTTAAAAATGTGAAACAGCTGTTAGGTATCTCATTGTCCTTCATGATACAAAAAAAATACTGCTGACATGGTATCTTGCAGAAATGCATATTACTAGTAAGAACATTATAGAATCTGTGCTTCCTCCTCTGCTAATTTCTCCATGTGTCCTTTGCTTAATGTTTATAGTTGCTTTAGGACCTTGTCACTAATAATCATTAGAGTTATACTTTGCATTATGAGCATCTGGACTTCTAGCTCAAATGGAGACACCCCATCTTTAATTTTGTAGAAGTGTTTCTGTGTTCGCTGCTTTGTTAGAAGTTGAAAACTCCTAATGTTTATTGAAATTGTTTTTTTCTTAATTCTTAGAAACTGAAACTTGTTATGAAGAAAAAATCAGTACTCCAAATCAGGCTACCCTTCACCAGGCAGAAATTATCCTTTCCTGAGATGTCACTGTTGTGCTTTGCTGCATATGTGTGTGTGTGTGTGTGTGTGTGTGTGTGTGTGTGTGTGTGTGTGTGTGTTTCCTTAGTAAATATGGTATTTAGGTCACAGGACTATTGTCACTCACATGCTGCATTTTGTTAAGAGTGTCTCCATAGTTTTCACTAGCTGAATTGGCACTCACATTCCTCAGGAGAATAATTTAGTTTGTGGAGATACATGTGTCACATTGCCCAGATGAAAGGGAAAGTCACTGACCAAGAAGGCCAGCCCATTTATGTTCCTTTCTATAGAATCTGGAAGAAGGAAAAAAGTGTCTTTTTCCACTGATCCCCAGATAGTAACACGATTTAGAGCTTAATTCAACAGTCACAAAACATGTAGGATGACAGAGGCCTTTGAAACCTGATTTCTCTCTTCCCTGAAAGCAATATATATATATTATCATATTTCCTTGCATATCAAATATCATCAAAGGTACATGATCTTACCTTTAAACACTCTTAAGAAAACAAGATTATCATTTACTCTGAGAAAGAAATGCAATAGCGGGGACACATTACTATGCTATCGCCTGGAAAAATGGCGTTAAACTGAAAGAAAGCAGAAATGCAAAAGAAATATAATAACATCCAACAACTTGAGAAATGCAGATTAACAAACTGTGAAACACAAACAGATGCAAATGATTGTGCTTATTTCAACCTTTGAGGTCACAAGAGTTAGCAACTTCAATATTTGGTATCCACAGTGTTGATTTAAACATATTGGTAAGCTAAACATGTTGCACAACCTTGGATCCTTTTGGTAATGACGAAATTGTGATTTATTTTTCTTCTCAGAAAAATAAAAAAAAGATTAACCATGTAACAGCCTATCTCCTTAATATTTTCAAAGTTTGCTTTTATTGTGTACTTTCATGTAGTCTTACATACTTCATCTATAATAATAAACATAATTATATTTATTAATTAATATTTAATGTGATCAGCAGCCTTATGAGACACATCGTATTGTTGTCATTATTTTGTATAAGAGAAAGTTAAGAATAAATAGCAAATAATTTGCTTATGGTCATAAAACTGATAAAGGGAGAATTCAGAATTTGAAAGCCGGGTTGACTCCAGGGCATATCATGCTTAATTGCTACCTTAAATGCTTTATTACTCTCTTGTGCTGTAGTAGTTCTCTTTTCTAAGTAAGGCAAGCAGCACTCAGATTTTTATCAACTTTCTCCACTATGAAGTAAGACTATTATTAGTTGTGTAGAGTGGGAGAGGCAAGCTTTTATTGAATTCCTGAGGCGACGTTGAGAAATACACTAGGGATGGGTACAGTGGGGAGATTGACTATAGGACTTATGGTCTGTTAGGAGCAAATCAACTGAGAGCATTGATTTAAGAGTAGAAGTTCTAGGTTAAAAACTAAGCAAGCAAATAATTGCCTTTACTCCTAATACTTATACAGCTATTAAAGAGCAGAGTAAACAATAAAGTTAGAACCAAAAGAAAAACTTTGGGCCTTAAATACAGAGTCAGAATTCCACACAAACGCTACATAACAAAAGACCAGGATTAAGGCAGAAAACCTGAGCAGTGTCTGTGAGATAACGATGGTGAGAAGAATCATGATACTGGACCATGCTTTTACCTCAGGCTTGCTGCCTTTAAAGATTTCCTGTTAAAGTAGTCACCCACTAAATATGGTTAATCTTTTGCTTGAAGTGAAAATATCTATTTTTGGGGAGGGGCAAGACTGGAAAATAAAAAGTCTGAGATTAAGGAAGTTCTAAAACTCTTCCAAATTCTTAAAATCTGTTTTCAGGGATAAATGTCTATCTTTCTTTACTTTACTTTGAATAAGATAAGTTCTGTCTTATCTTTTCTAGGAAATATCTCAATCTGAGCCCTGATGCTCATATAGAATGCAAATTTTGATCCTGGTAGATAAGAAATTTTAGCTTAGGCTATTTTAAGGAAGTAGATTTAGGTGATGATCAGATCTTCCAAGCATTTTTTACATAAAATCATTTTGTTTATTCATTTCACCTTCTCTGCAAATAATATTCTTCTGTTAATGTAAGTACTTGAAAGTTTTATATATTTTGATGATTTATTTTACTTTCATTTGGAAATCTTTAAATTTTTTCTTTTAGTTCATGTAATTGTTTCAAAAATTAGAAGACAGCAAAACAAGATTGATCTCTTTAGTCAATGGAGCTTTGCATGAACACTAGCAATTTGATTAGTGAGTTTCTTGTCCTGGTTAATATTCATAATTAAAGTGATTCCAGCTTGTCAGATAACTTCAATTTTCTTATCAGTTTTAAGTCTTAGAATTTAGTGAAAGAATAACAAGGAAAAATTGAAGTTTAAAGCTCTATGATTAAATTGAGGGAGCATTGCCTACAGTTGATAATTCATCTAGTAGGCCTGCAAGAAGCTATAGTAAAGAATAAAATGGACATTGCCCACTTCTGTCTAGCCTTAGACAGATAATGAGGTTAATATTAATGAATAAGAAGATACATAATTAGCTGGATAAGAAATTATATCTGATTTTAGAATATGGAATAATACAAGGATTTAGAGCTAGAAAGAGTTAAATGAATTTAATGGAGAAAAAGTACTCATATCTAATTTTTTCTATACTTGATTGATCTATTTAACAAAAATCAGCATACACTAAAACCTAGGGCTAAAATCAAATTCTCAGATATTTTCATGGAAATTATCTAATTTTTGTGATTTTACTGTTTTCTCAATGTGTAGCTTACGGGCTAGTTACTTAAACTCTGTAAGTTTCTGTTTAATTCTTGCAAAATGATGATAAGTATGCTATCCTTTAGGTTATCGTGAGATGTAAACTATAATATGTGTAAAACATTCCATAACCTGGTATGTACTGGATATTAAATAACAGAATTTATTCTATAGTATTCTTTTATTTTGTTAAAATAACCATGTATAGTAGCAAGAAATGATATTCAAACTCACTTATATAGTGAATAGAGAAGCTGATACTCGGAGATTAAATTATTTGTTCAATATTAGTAAGTGGAACTGTTGAATCTGTTTCATGAATATATAGTATTTTTATGCATGAAATTTATCTGTGGTGTGATGTGTGTGTGTGTGTGTGTGTGTGTGTGTGTATGTGTGTGTGTGTATGTGCAGTTAGTCATCTTTGCAGAGAATCAGGACTATGTTTAGGCAAAACAGAGCACCAAAAATGAGGATGTGCATCAGAGCAAAGAAGTGTTGGGAGCAGGTAGCAGGTCCGGGGGTGGTGAGGTCTAGAGAAAGGATAATCTCTAATTTTAGAATATGAAAAATCTAAGAATCTAATGCAAAAGGAGCAAAAGCTCCAGAGATGAGGTTTGAAGATGTAAAGAATTCATCAGAAGCTCACATGACTTGCCTGGCAGATCCAGTATCAAACTGAGGCCAGTGAATGTGATTCAAAGGAAAGCATGGGGCCTGAGAAATGGCAAGAAGAGTTATCCTATTTGAAGACACTCAAAACATTATCAAGACCAAACAAAATGAGTCTCTGGACTACTTTCAAACCTTAAATTAATGATCTGGAATAATTGATGAGGTGACTTTTTAGAAGAAATGGGACAGAAGGATTCAGACACAAAGTGGAGATGGCCTCCAGGCCCACCCCAGAAGAGCGCCCAGGGACTGAGGTTAGCAGTGGGTGGCTCGGGAAATGTCAACTGTGCCACCAAATCTGCGCCGGGGTTGGAGATTACTGGCCTACAGGCCCATGCCAGAAGAGCACCAAGGGACTGAGTTTAGTAGCGGGTGGCTCCGGAAATGGAGATGTGCCACTGAATCTGCGTCACCGAGTGTGCCTCACCGAATCTGGGCCGGGGTTAGAGCTTACTGATCTCCAGGCCCACCCCAGAAGAGCGCCCAGACACTAAGGTTAGCAGCGGGCAGATTGGGAAACAGCGACTGTGCCACTGAATCTGCACCAGGGTTGGAGCTTACTGGCCTCCAGGCCCATGCTGGAAGTGCACCCAGGGACTGAGTTTAGCAGCGGGTGGCTCAGAAAATGGCGACTGTGCCACTGAATCTGCGCCGGGGTTGGAGCTTACTGGCCTCCAGGCCCATGCTGAAAGAGCACCCAGGGACTGAGGTTAGCAGCAGGCAGATTGGAAAACGGCGACTGTGCCACCAAATCTGCATCAACAAATTTGTGCCGGGGTTAGAGCTTACTGGTCTCCAGGCCCATGCCGGAAGAGCACCCAGGGACTGAGGTTAGCAGGTCAGAGTCTGACTTTCTCCACAACAACTGCAGAAGCACATCCAGTCACCTTGAATTGGTGAGTAGGAGGGCCTGTTGGAATATCAGCCCCTACCATTGCAGCTGCACAGGGCCTATAGCCTACTGGCCTCCAGGCTGACTGCACAAGTGAGCCTAGAGACTCTGCACTGATGAGCAGGTGGGCCTATTGGAACCTCAGGCAGTGCCATTGTAGCATTTCAGGAGCCAGAGCCTTCCTGCCTGTAAAGCAGACAGGAGAAGGTGTTCTGACTTTATTAATTGAGTGCCTCATATGGTGTGTCAGAACTAGGGGTTTTTCTTTGGGTCCCAATACAGACTGCAAAGAACAACCCAGGAAACACTGATATTTTAAGGTTCCTAACTATTAGGAGGAAAGTGACTTGCAACAAACAGTGCCAGAAAACAGGGCAGGTCCAGGTGAGGAAACACTCAACGTCTCAGATACAAAGACCCTCACTTCAAGGTAACACAGGGAGAATGGAAATAGAGAAGTTGGAAGGCTAGTCTCCAGGGCCCTCAGAAATGTTAACCAAAGCAGATCTAGTAAGATGGAAATCAGAACTGATCTCTGAGATGAAAGCAGAGATATTGGACACTGTCAACATGATGATTAATAAAACTAAAGAGGAAATCATGCAGTTGATAGAATCAAAGATAGCAAAAACAATGGAACCTTTTAAACAACTACAAGCAGAAGTCCAGGAAATTAAGAAAGAAAATGAAAGTTTGCACAATAGAATGAATTTGGCAGAAGACCAAATTTCAGAACTAGAAGACAGGATCTCAACCAATGAACTGGAAAGAGACAATCTATGGAAAAAAGCAAGCGATAATGAAAAGTCAATCCTACAACTCCTAGATGATTCACAGAAGAATAACAGGATTGATTGGAGTCACTGAGAAAGCAGGAGACAATGCTAAAGACATCAAAAAGCTATTCACACAGATAATGACAGAAAACGGTCAAGAATTGGACATACAAATATATGAAGCACACAGAACTCCACATGCCCGTGACATGAAAAAATCTACACCTAGGTATATATTCATAAAAGTCCCAGATATCAAAAAAAAAAAAAAAAGACTGAAATACTGAAAGCAGCCAGAGAAAAGAAAACAGTTACATTCCAAGGGAAGCCCATCAGTACCACAGCGGACTTCTCAACTCAAACACTCAATGCAAGAAGAACTTGGAGTGAAGTCCTCCAAGCCCTAGAGGAAAACAACTTCCAACCGAGAATAATGTATACTGCAAAACTATCCTTCAAAACTGATGGGGAAATAAGATACTTTCATGACAAAGAACACCTGAAAAACTTCACAAATATGAAACCTGTGCTCCAAAATATTTTAAAGAATATCTTGGAGAAAAATAAGGAAAGTTACTAATCCATGAGACCTAACTGAGTCAACCCATGGGACCAAACAAGAAACTGATGGGGAAAAGGCCAAAGTAGAATAACACAGGCAAGAAAAGGAAAACATGGCAGCACTAAAGTTACCTATATCAGTCATAAACATTAATGTCAATGGACTCAATGTGCCAATTAAGAGATAAAGACTGGCAGAGTAGATCAAAAAGCAAGATCCTACAATCTGCTGCATACAAGAAACACACCTAATTCAGAAAGAAACCCATGAACTAAAAGTAAAGGGATGGAAAACAATGCTCCATGTCACAGGAAACAGCAAAAAAGCAGGAGTGGAGATTTTATTTGCAGACAAAATAGACTTCAAGCCAAAACTGATAAAGAGAGATAAAGATGGACACTATCTTTTAGTTCAGGGAAAAATTCCATAGACAGAAATCACAACCTTAAATATCTATTCTCCAAATTCTAATGCACCCAACTATATAAAACAAATATTAATGGACTTGAAAAACCAGGTAAACTCCAATACAATAATAGTAGGAGACCTCAATCCCCCACTGTCACAAAGAGACAGATTGACTGGGCAAAAAGTCACTAAGCTCAACCAGACTCTTCAGCAAATGGACTTAATAGATGCCTACAGAGTATTTCACCCCACAAAGTCAGAATATACATTCTTCTCAGCTGCTCATGGATCATTCTCCAAAATAGACCATGTGCTCTTTCATAGAACAGGTTTAAGCAAATATAAAGGGATTGAAGTTATCCCTTCTATGCTGTTGGACCATAGTGCCCTGAAATTGGAGCTGAATAGCAAAGGAAAGCCCAGGATCTTCACAAACACATGGAAACTGAACAACACTCTGCTGACCAACCAATGGGTCACAGAAGAAATTACAGAAGAAATTGAGCAGTTCTTACAATTAAACGATAACCACAGTACAACATATAGAAATTTATGGGACACAGTGAAAGCAGTTCTATGAGGAAAATTCATAGCAGTGAAAGCCTTCATCCAGGAAATGGAACAAGCTCAAATAAACAATTTAATGCTGAATCTCAATCGACTAGAAAGGGAAGAGCAAAAAAAAAAAAAAAAAAAAAAAAAAAAAAA
>PVIR01033100.1:0-18115 GCA_004026965.1 Petromus typicus | reverse complement strand
TTAAATTAAGACTCAAATTAAGGCTTTTCATGTTTGAAAATAGACATAACTGTTCAGAAGGTATTTGGAAATCATGTTTTGTTACATAATAATAAAGGTAATAAAATCAAGAGAAGTATCTTCAAGAATATCCTGTCTATTAGCTACTGAATATTCACTTAAAAAATTATTTCATTATCTATATTGGATATATTACACTATCTTCTTAGGAGACAAAATCTTTTAGGAAGAAATGACTATTACTAAGTTATTGGAGTTAATCTTGATGGTTATGCATAAAACAATTTAACAGCAAATTTTTTATTCCTTATGGAATTAGTCTTAGCCTTTTACACATAATTGTATCCCAAAAAGCCTTAATAAAAGAGATAAAGGTCATTTAAACAATAAAAGGCACAAAATATTTGTTTCCTTATGCATCCCAATTAAATTTAAAATGTATATATGAGATGAAAACAGATAAGTCTTTGCTGTTCACTGCAAACCACATAAAGACAGATTTGTTTTTGGAAAATCTGAAGGATGGCAAACTGAAATAAACAGTTTGTATTGGTAAAATGATAGACAAAAAATAACTATAGGAATTCTCACATAAGATTTACTTTTCTTTAAGAACAATCTAATTTTAAGAAAGAAAAAGTTGCCCAGTTGATCTGATTAGGTTAATAGTACATTGAGTCATACACATGTACTCTCTTCTCACCTTGCCTTTTAAATCTCTTATCTCATCCTTAATAGCATTGCCAATCATATTCTGAATTTTGGTCATTTCTCTGTAGATTTGTATTGCAGTCTTAGAATACAATTTTGATCTTGGTAAAAATTGCTATATATTCCTCTAAGCTCGGAGCATAAATCAAATCTATTTACACAAACATCTGGATGTTCATAGACTTTTATTTTCAAAACCCATTAATTACAAACACCCTAGATTTTGTTCCATGAATAATGATTTGAAAAGTAATAGTACAATCATATTTCTAACATGAAGTAATAAGCTATTGGTATACTCAACAACTTTCATGATTTTTAAAATAATTCTAAGTAAAATAAGATCTCAAAATATACCAAACTGTATATTTTCCTGGAAATGACCAAACTATAGAAATGAAGAACAGCTTGGTTACTGTAACATTTTATGACAGTTTGGGTGGTATCTACAGGGAAGTGATTGCAAGAATGAACTTGAGAAAACTTGTAGTGATGAAACTATTATTTTATCATTACCTGTGATGATGGACACATAAAACCATTCATGAGTAAAATTACAGAAAACTTCACACACACACATACACACACACACACACACACACACACACACACACAAATGCATGGACAAAGAACTGGCAAAATTAAAATAAGACTAAACAGACCAGTTATATCAATTTTAATTTGTGGTTTTGAGACCATATTAAAGTCTTGCATGATGTTACCTAGAGCAACCAGTTAAAGGGTTCACAAGATTTCTTTGTACCATTTCTGATAGCTGCAAATGAATATAAAGTTATCTTAAAATGCAATGATGTGTTAAAAAAGCAAAAGCCATAAAAAATAAAGACATATATGCTCTGACACACAGAGCAGTGGAGCAAATGTATAGGCGATATTAAAGGAATTCAATTAGAAATGAGAATTATTCCATCAGATAGAAACCTAGATCTGCATAAACAACAAGCATACTGGAAACATGAACTATGCTTAACTCATATCTTACATTTCAGAAGCACATTCACATTGTCACTATTTCTCTGTTTTCACCAATGATTTATTTTGCCTAAAGTTTTTTGTATTTATGTAAGGAAAATAAATATGCATACTCTTCCAGACACAGGAGAACTCATTGAATGAAGAAAGTGGTGAAGTAAAATCAGTGCCCTACTCCTCTTAGGACAACGACCCTGAGCACATAATCACCCTCAAATAACATTTTTCTGTCCAAACAAAGGGGTCATTACTGTCCCAAACACCATTACATGGGGATGAGAAAGCACATGTCAAAACAGCTGTTACAATGTCTACTTCATAATAGTTCATCCTTCAGTACTGCCTATTTCTTGTTCAAAGCAACGTTTATCTTACTGGTATGAAATCATGTTACTATTGAATTGTCAAGTAATTCATTTTAAATACTCAGGTTTTAATTTTCACTTATTCTTCTAACATTAATTAAAGTTTTCACACTCATGTGTGTAAATAATTTTTTTGGTTTTCAGAATATGTGTAATAATAAAGATGCTATTTTTGAAATATATTTGTTTATTTTTATTTTATTTATTATTATTTTTTGTTTAGTAATTTATTTCTAGGCATTCAGTTCAGGACTTTCAGTGCTATGTATTTTAGTAGGTAAAGGAACCTATGATTTCTTGGCTTCCAACAAGTCTTTTAAATCTTTACAAGAAGTAGAATGATTAGGACACAAGCTCATTTTACATTTATTCACATACAGACCACGAAGGACAGATTTCTGCTCAGTCTACTGTTTATATTGGAAATAGAATTATATGATATTTCAGCTAAGTAGAAAATATACTATTGATATTGTAGATCCAAGATCACTCTGGTAACAGCTATTATCCAGATATAGATCGTGGTATCAATAAATTTTAAATGTAAAATTTCATTAATTTCCTGAGCACTTAAAATCCAGTTAAAAAATTATTATTCCTGTTTGCATGCACAGTGCCTGGTCCTGTACAGATATGTTCCCAGCATCGCTGTCTTCTTCTGTTCTGGTTTGCATTGAATTTAAACAATTTTTACATGAGCTGTCAGGATCCTCCTCTCTCATTACACTAGGGTGGAAAACAGCGGTTAAGAGTTTACTGATACAATGAACAGCAAAGACCGGAAGGCCTGTGGGGAAGCTCTGCAGCGAAGCACGTGCCTGCTACATGTGAGGCCCTGACTTCTGCCCCCCACATGCACACATGAGCACGAACACACGCACAACCGTGCGAGCCTTTCAGGACAGCATTTTGAAATATAAGAAGAAAAAAAATTAAAAATGATTGAAATTACCTGCAGTGAAATAGCTGACCACATTTAGTTTGTGCTACGTTTTGTATCTTTTCCTTTATTATTCTTGGTAGCGTTTAATTACCCAGGTAATGAGACATAGCAGGAGAAAACATAAATAAAAACATGAACTCATAGTGTCATGATTGGCTGCATAAATGGCTATATGACAAAATAAAGTTATTAAGACCAAAACTCAGATACCATTCCCATAGAGAAGAGTCTCATACTAGTTATACATCTATTTCAGCTTCAGCCCAAAAGTAATTGAAACATCTATTATTGTGCAAAAATCAATAAGAAAATTGACTCAGTTTTATTACATGCTTTTTATGAGAGCATATTTTCTCCTGTAATAATTAAAATAAATATTTGCTAGCTAGTTATGAAACATAATTTTGAGTAGGAGTGAATAAACTCCTCTGATTTACCATATTTTTTCATAAAATTTTGTTTTTAAATGATTTCATCATTCAGCAAAATCTGGATTGTTTTACTTATGAATTAGATGTCTTCTATCCATCTACTTTGAACACAAATCTATATTTACATCCTGTATAACCTATTTTGTAAGCAACACATAATTACTAACTGAATAAACAAGCACAATGTCTGTAAGGCAAAAAAAAAATTATTTGCATTTGGTAGTTTTAGTTGCTATGAATTTATAGTTCTGCACAAGCCTTTAGTTCTTTGGCAATTAACAAAACCTAAATCTTCACTTGAAGTAATAGTGCTCTTTATTCCCTGAACTTGTGATTTTATTTTATATTTTTCAAGTTGTGATTTTAAATCACAGAAAACATAAACAGAAAAGGCTGGTTTTTACTCATAGTCTAGAAAATATTAAGATGGTTAAGCATTTTGATATAAATCTCTTAGTACAGATTAATCTTTGAGTGACATTGTATAAGTGTTTTACCTTAAGTCTATAAATGATATTTTAAATACATTGAGTGTATCAGTACATTTTAGAAATTATGATCGCATTTGTCATTGACAATTTGTACCTGTATGCAATAAATCTTTATTCTTATTATCTCCATTTTCCTGCCCTCTCTTCAACTCCCATCCCCCATACATATAAGCTTTGTTTTCTTGTTTTCCTTTTTATTATCAATTTTTTCTTTCCCTTATTTTTATAAGAATTTCATTTCTCCAACTAATAAGAGAAATCACATGCATGTCAAACTACTGGAACTTTGTGTAAACAATTCTGAGTTACATTGTTGAGAAGGGCCTTGTCATAGAGGAATCCAGCATTTTGTGGGATTTACACCTAGAATTTCTACAAGGTCTGCACAATAAATCTCAGGAAAAAAAATCCCCTTCTATATCTAGCAGGGGGAAAGAAAGACAGTAACTATTTGAATACACTTTAATATTTTCTTCTGTGTGCTAAGACCTCTCAGGAGAAAGTATTTCACCTGAGTCAAACCAACTCAACGGAAGAGAAATATTCAGTGCCAGCTGGCACTAGCATTTGATGAAAGTCAAGGAAAATGCTACATTCCAACCCACAGCCTCAGTTCTCTTCCCCTTAAGGAGCAGAGCTAAGCCCAAGGAACTCTGGAGACACGTACAGGCAGGAGGTCAACGCTGTAAAAGCTGAGATCACCTCGTAAAAACATCGAGTATGCCGCTCCACTGAATCACCGAATACCTGTTGCCTGGGATCCCTTTCCCCCGGGACATTACATCTGGTTTCAGAAGAAAGTTAAAAGATACCGCGAACTCCAAAAGCACAGCTTGAAGAGTTTAAATATGTATAACAACCAGAGTCAGATATGAGAAGATGCTGGGATTGTCATATAAAGAATGTAAAATAATTGTGACTACTATACTAAGAAGTATAATAAAAATAAGACCACGTTAAAAAAGAAAAAGGAATCTAAACTGAGATGGAAAGTACTGAGACCAAATAAATAGTAAATAACAAAGTGAAAAACACTGTAACAGAAATGAAGACATTTCCTAGACTCATCTGTAGGCTGAGTGTGGCTGAGGGATAAAAATCTCTGACCTTGAAGTTGGTATGATAAAAATTTCCAAAATCAAGAAGCAAATAATCCAAATCTTTGAGAAGAAAATGAACAAATATTTAAAAACTGTTCTTGCCCACTAAATGTTCAGGAGTCAGGAAAAGGAACGACCAGAAAAAGAAGAAAGAAAAATACTGGGATCTCAAATGATCAAGTTGCCAAACCAGTTTCACTGTTCCATGTAGGAACATCAGGACGAAAGGCTGATACATATCAGCACTTGACAGGGAAAATTGGAAGTCCTTAACTCAGTGACATTTATACTAGAACTCCAGAAATGAAGTGCTTAGGTATAAATCTACCACAATCTGTACAGACTTATTCTAAGGAAAATCACAATACTTCAATGAAATAATAAGCAAATATATGTTAACATCTGTAGGTAAAGAAACACGGGAAGCACATATTCTGCCTGCATGACCTATGGATTCAATGCAGTCCCACTCAAAAGCACTGGAAGTTCTTTGAGGGTATTAACTAGGGTTTTTAAAGTTTATAAGAAAAATAAAAAGTCCATGTACAACACTGAAGGAGGAGAACAAAGTGAGATGCATAACACTGCCCACCGGCAGGAGACAGTAAATTCTATTAAAGATACACAATACAATTTTAATACAATTGCATTTTTAAAAATGTGTTATTGACAAATAGAAAGAGGACAGACAGAACTGAGGAACCCAGAAAGGAAGCCACGTGCATGGAGCCAAGTGACATTTGACAAAGGAAAATGACAATGTAATGGAGGCACGATAGATTTTCAATAAATAAGGCTGGGATAACTGGACACACATACAAATTGTTACACTGTTCAGAAAACATTACTTGGTATAGATCACAGCTCTAACCACTAAACGTGGAACAGAATTATGATAGTCTTTAATGTAGCAGGAAAAACCTGGTGCACTGGGCTCCTTGTTACAGTAAGATCAAATGTGCAATCAATGAAAGAAAGAATTTGAGTTAGTCAGGAAAACAATTTCAAGATAATTGAAAGACAAGCCACAGAGTGCTATCCAACAGGAGCAAAGTACATGAGTATTAGGAATATAAAAATACAAAATTCCCTTAAAATTCAACAATGAGAATTGTGTAAATGAATTTTAAAAATGAACAAAAGACCTGAGCAGACATTTTACCAAAGCAGATAGAAAGCAAGTAAGAACTTTAAAAAAAAAATAACCCTAACATTTAATCAAGGAATTACAAATTCAAAAAATATGATATAGCACAATAAACACGTAAGAATACCTCAAGTTCAGAACAATGACAACATCAAAAGCTGATGGAGGCAGGGAGCAATAGGAACTTTCAATCATGATAGTGGAATGGGAAATGGTACTTACAGATCTACAGTTTCTTACAAATTTGAACATCCTATTCTTGTGTTTTCTATATTTACTATTTTTTTTCCAAATGAATTAAACATGTGGGACCTCACAAAAACCTACCCCTACAAGTTTATAGCTGCTTCTAATTGTCCAAATTTAGAAGTGACCAAATGCCCTTTATTAAATGATTATGTAATTCATATTATATCCACAAAGTGGAATATGACTCAGCACTGAAGTTAATGAGTTGCCAGTACTTGAAAACTATACAGGAAATGTAACGGAATATTACAAAATGAGAGAAAACAGTATTTCAAAAGCCTCATACTATCTTATTCCAACTATATGATGTTTTAGCAAAGGATTTGTCTGCAGAGACAATAAAAAATTTGGACTGAAGGTCAGGGAATGAAAAAAATAGAGAATTTTCTGAGTAATAAACATACTCTGTGTTATAGTGTAATGTTAGATTCATGTAGTTGTTTAAACCTACAGAATCCCCCAAATGAAGAATGAGCTGCAATGTGAATGTTTCAGGTGATAGATATATATGAATGTGGATTTTCTTGTTGTAACACATGTACACCTCTTCTGCAGGATATGGGAAAGGGACACACTTCTGCGTGGTGGGCAAAAGCAAATACAGAAACATCCTGTATTTTCTCCTCCAAACTACTCTCAAAAGTACTCTAAAATTATGTCTATTATCCCTTAGGATGGTTAACTATAACAAGCATATCTCATGAGTTAACTATCTACTAGTGACATGATTTTATCTAAATGCTAGTATTCCATTTTGGAAGCCAAAATATCAGTGTATCTTTCCTAGATTTTACTAGCCATGAAAAGACATAATCATATTAAAATATAGGTAGACATTAAACATGAATTCTTTCTTTAAAATAAGACATCTGCATAAATGTTCCATAATTGAGTGAAGTCATGTTTGAGGAAAATCTCTGCATGTTGTAAGTTGTTATGTTCCTGCTTAACAAGATGTATGTCCAGCAAATGTCCTTTCTCACTATATGGACATATGAAATCAGCATATAGATTGTGCATCTTTCCTTTGATCTTTCTGTAGAAAATGTAATAAAAGATAAATTTACAAATCTTACTTGTACACAAACTTTATAAAATTATACTGTGATATGTACATGCTATAACTGGCATAGAATTAAACATCCTTTTAATATATTTTTATTGCCAGAATATGCTGTAGTAATATATCTGGAAATAATTTAATTAGCAAATTGAAGCAAGTGAGTTTGTTGTCAACAGAACATTTTAATTATCCCAACATATACTTTCATAAGTTAGATAACATTTGAGAAAAATTAGAATGAGGCATTTTATAGCTTTTAACAAATACATTTAATGCAATAGTAATATTTTATTAGTCTATATCATACATTTATACAAACCCTTAAACATAGTAGATAATTTTAAAAAATGCAATCTTTTTGTAATGTCTACTATTAAGTTCTCACAGGACTAGGGCTTAGCTCTATGGTGCCTCGTCTGCCTGCACAAGTGTAAGGTCCTGAGCTCGTCCCTGGTACCAGAAAAAAAAAAGTAAGGTTCACACATGTGCAAATATACATATATATATATATGTGTGTGTGTGTGTGTGTGTGTGTGTGTGTGTGTGTGTGTGAATTTCTTCTTTCATTAATTAATAGAACCAAATATTTTCATTACTTTCTCAGGTGAAAGCTTGCTAATGTAATTGTTGCCAATATAATAATTTTCTCATAATACTTTAAAGAAAAATAAAGGAATGAGAAAATAAAATGTTATGTGTTGTTTTCTGTTTGCTGTCAATATAAACAATTGGTATCAAAGTTATCAAATCAATGATAAGTTTTTGAGTCGTAACCAGCTATAGACTAAGCAAAAGTAAATTTTAAGTTATATATGTCAGAACTTTTATTTATTTGTATTTAAAAAGCATTCTTTTGAAACAGTTTTAATTTCCACTCAAAATATTGCTCAGAATTTTAGATTAAAAAACCAGAAGTTGGTAAGAAAATTGAGTTCCAGACTAATCCCTAATTCCTCGCAAAGGAGAAGCTAAAGACATGAACTCAAACTTCAGGCATGTGGCCCTGGCCACGGGAAGGAGACCAAATAGCTAATTTCACTACAATCTGAATCTAAATGTTAGTAATTATTTTTTTAAAAGTACTTAGTCATCACTGTCATGTAAGTTTATCTTTACATTTTAACAGTTAGTAAGAATTAGGATTAAATGGAGAAAAACCTTATACAGATATGATAAACAGTAGTTCTTAATAGAAATTCTATTAATATGAAAGAGAGGAACTTGGCCTGTGATAATGAGAAATATAATTGAAACTCATTTTTCTCTCAGTCTAGTAGACCATGTTCAATTTTCTCAGCATTATGAAGAGATTATCCTTATAAATTTGGAATTTCTTAAATGATAGCCATTAGACCATTAGCAATATACTCTAAAATTAGCCCCATGTGACTCAGAGCTGAAGGTTTTACTTCATACCACAACATAAAGCACCTCCAGAGACACGCAGCTGTGGTGGACTGACTGACGACGGTCCACTTGGAGCACTCTGCTCAGCGAGGCAGCGTGGCTGGGTGCAGGAAAGACGCACCTGAGGACTGTTGCTAACAGCACCAAAGGAGAATTAGGGGGAGACCGCGCTGCTGATGGGCTTGGAAAAGCCTGGTGCTGCTGGTTTCCTGACAGAACTTAGTTGGTCTTGTGGCAGGAGCTCGGGCCTCGCTGTCATCAGGGTTGTCAGCTGCTCTCCTCCCTGATCTTCGCCTTAGTGGACCCTTCACCCACTGGCGGAGACTTTCTAGCTTCCGCCACTGGCCTTTGGACTTTCCTGTTGCAGAACTTTGATTTGAACAAGCATGAGGCTCTGCCATGGGCCCCGGGTGTCTGGGCAGACTCATGGAGGACGGTGCCTTGGGCTCCAGGCCTTCAGCTGGACTCTTGCGGGACACTGCTGTCGGGTCCAGGCCCTCGGCTGGATGCTCCAGGGCTCTAGTGTGGACAGATCTCTTGCACTGCTTTGCATTTGACCTTTTGGGTGAATACTACAAAATATTTTGCATTAACTGTATGCCCTTGCAAACCTGGACTTTTACAGTAATGAGTGATTTTAAATTCTCCCACAAACTTCTGACTTTTATCATAACACATATCAATTCTTTTTTGGTGAAATTCTGTCTCAGAGGGAAGCCAGTGAAAGGAAGTGAGGACAAATATTGAGAAGGAACAATTGTATAAGAATCACAATTTTGGCAGTCTCTGTAAATGAATTAATATTCATCTTCTTTTTGGAAAGACCACTAAAGCACATTTTCTAGTAATTTTTTGCAGCTAGATTATTCAAGTGACTGAAATATAGTCAGTTGAACACTGTTTTCTTCATTTCCAGTTCTCGTTTGAAAGTTTTCCAAGCACAATGTTTTTTTTTTTTAAATTCAAATCTCTACTGGTTTGGTACATAGTGAATACACATCATCATCACATTCAACATAGAGAATTTCCACGAGAATATGACACAACTTAATTCTCATTTTCTCCTCCCCCCAAAACCCTCTATACATAAGCTTTGTTTCCTTTTTTTCTGTATTACTATCACATTCTTTTCCCCGTGTTATTTACCCCTACACCCTTTTTCCTCTTAAATATTTTCAATTTCACAATATCAACTGTGTATAGTAGAATTCATTTACATCTTCATTTTCTGATACCATAGAAAAGTTATGATATTTACACACCTGTGACCTATTTATTTCAGTTATACAGTTATTTTTATTTTCTTCTGCTGGATGGGTATTAAAAAGTGCAATCCCTAAGAAGGGGAGATTGCTAGTTTGGGAGTCACTGCCTAGAAGACAAAGCCACCCAATCAGAAACACAAAATTGAGAATTTATTACAGTGAAAAATAAACTTCTATACTATTCAAATTTGAGTATTGTTTATCACAGCAGCTCACACAGCTATAAAAATTATCTATAATTTCAAGTTCACAACCTGGTAAAACAAACTGAAAGAAAATCAAGCCACACTCTAATTCTATTATATTGGCAACTTCAAAGAAATAAAATTCATGTTCAGCCTTCAAGAAAGAGTTTCATGTGTAGGCTCCAGTGTTTGCACCTAGAGATATGAGAAATGATTTGAGTCACTGAGTGAGATTAAAGTAACTCATTTGTGTGAGTATTTGGGGTGCCTTTTCATCCCTGAGACTAAATACTGGGAAATAAAAGGGAAAAGGATTTATTTTGAAGCAAAGCCTTAGAAAGTGTCTGAATTCAGGTGGCTCTATTGCTTTGGAGCTGAGCTGAGACAAAACACACTGACAAGTAAGACATGGTGGTGTGTGACTCTTCACCCCAGGTGAACACCGAGCAAAGAGAAGCCTTCAGGATTCAGTTTCCTGTTTGAGAACATGAGCCCCACTTCCAACTTCCTTCCACTAGGCCCCCATCCTCAGTGTCCAGCTGCCTCCCAACAGCACCACCAGCCTCTGAGCAAATCCTCAATAAGTGAGCCTGTAGGGGACAGTGTGGACCAAAGTACGACAGATAGACTAAGTGTCTATCTACAGTAGACCCTTAATTTAAAAAAAAAAAAAAAAAGAAAAAAACACCTCATTCCTGAAGGCTGGGTGTAACTCAAGTTAGTCAGTTGCCCTCAGAGTTTCTCTCTTGTATAATTTTAGGCCACACCTTCTCATCGCTACATCTCAGTGTCTTTAGAGAAAGTTTGGCTCAAGATTTCTCGATTAACCCCACACAGGAAAGGATGCTATAATATTCCTTCAAGAACTCTTCAAGGGTTAAATCTGCATCCAAAACCATCCGGAAGCACAAGTGGGTAGCATTTGAGTCGCAACTCAAAGAACTTGTACATTAAAAAGAAAATTCTGGTCATAACTCAAGTTGTTTGTATAACACAGCAGTCATAACTTGAGGTTCCAGTGTATTTCTAAGCTTTCTTTTGCTGTTCAGTACTCTAGTGCTGGTTTTTATTATAGACTGTCTTCATAAGTACTGGATCATCTAGGTTTCTCAGTTCTTGGCAAAAAACAAAAAAAACAAAAAAAACAAAAAAAAAACAGAGTGATTAACTGGAATGGGCCCCTCCAGTGAGTGGTAATGAAAGGGAAGTGAGCAGCACAGAAGTATGGCTGGGACTGTGCCACTATTGCTCAGTCCTAGCATTGTTTTACTCATTCATATCCTACACTGTTCAAAATCTTCCACTATTTCTTGTTTCATGAAGTTCCACCTGGTGCCCACTTCGCCAGATCTAAGTAGTGCTCTTATGCTCTGATGCCCAGAGATGTGGAAAAAATCATCATCCTGCGTCCCTTTCTTCAATTTTCAAAGATGGACATTCCAAACATTGAGCATTCCCAAAAACCAAGGAGGGAAATTGAATACAGGCAAATAAAAAATTTATCCAAATCACTCTACATATCAATACATTACACCACAGATATATGCTCATTCTTGTGCATATTCAGGTAACAAAAGAACTTGGAAAAGTTTTCCCATTGCTTTGCATATTTCAACATCTTTGAATTCCATAACTACCAACTAGTATCTTAGGTTTCTCCACATACAATGTGATATTTTAATTAAATGCAAGCTTCAAGACTTCCTTGGTTAAATTGGGAGAGGTGAATAAAAATCAAAACTTATTATGGTAAGGGATATTTTATTTTCAGTTTTTTTTTATTATTACCTGTTTGGGATGCATGACATTCACGGCCCTTGTGTGGAGGTGATATGTGGACACCACACCCCTCAGTTCCTGTATGATCCTCTCTCACACTCCTATCTCTCTGCATTTCTTAATTCCTTTCCCACTTAAGAAGATCTTTCTGCTTGCTTTCATGTATTTTTTAGTTTGCTCTTCATTTATAATTTTTTATACTCGTATGACAGGAACCATGCATTTTAAAATTTGCAAAGCTTCGGTAGGCACTATGGCTTCATGAAGCTAATCTCCATGTGGTAACATTTTAATTTGGAAAGTGTCATACCTAACATGCAGACAGGGTTGGATGCAACTGTACTTTGTACTACTATTATCTGTTTCTCAATATTCCTCTGGGCATAGTTATGCATTTCAATGATGATATTTACCTTGGGGAAAGTTTTCTGCTTTGTTACTATATTAAATGGCATTAGCACTCTACATCTTGGTTCTAAATATACATTTATTTGAAATTTTATCCTATCAAAGTTTTTTCTCTAAATTTAAATATGACAGCAGTACTATAATTTATTTTATTTTCCATACTATAATGCCAAATATAAAAGAAGAACTGAAGTGATGTAAGAGTACTGATAAGAATCTTTCTTCGTCTCATTCTTACACTTGCCTAAGGATAGACTTGAAAACTGCAGATACTAATAATGTTAAAGCTCTGCTTTCATTATGAAACCAGGGGTTATCTCTCAATTAATAAAATTCTTCTATCGTGCATTTATTAGACTATCTTTTGGGGTTATTCCTTCAGAAACATGTACCAGCAATTATGCACACACATACACACATCTATATCTATATCTACCTATCTATCTAGATAGATAAACATTGACTTAAGTGATATATGTGGTGAATATATATATATATATGTATATATATACACACACATATATATATATACGTATATATACATATATATATATATATACACAATGATTTGTTTTACCATTGTAACAAATTACTTTTAAAGATTGCTAGTTACATAAGTTTGTTTCCTATTTATGCTATGTGTACTTTTTGATCTAATATTCTCTGAAAAATGTTCCTGTGCTTTATTCTGGCTCAAGTACTCTCTATAGAGTTTTATTTTTTTCTTCAAAGCTACTAGATATCTCTATGCTTGAACAATTTTATTACTATTTTCCCCATTTTTGAATAGTTTATCAAACTACCTCAATAAAAGTTCTTTATGGATAAAGATTATTTTGGTATGGCTTTCCAGAATAATGTTCATTTCTATTACCAAACATTTACACATCACCAGTTCTCTGTGAAGTAAGCAGTTTACTGTGGATGCATCAGCATTTTCTCTTTTTTTGGCAACAGAGGCAAAATTCACATGAAAATAAACTCTAAATTGGTCAAGCTACACAAAGGTGTTAACATAGTTCTTTTAAGACACGATGCTGATTTCTAGAAATAATGACAGAACTTTCATATTTTAGTTTCCTATTTCTAGCAATCTTTTAACACAAAAGTTTTTTTTCTTAATTTTATAACCACTGAATAATTTAATAATAATATATTGTATTTTTATTAATGGAATTTATTACATAGTCATTATATGCAAAAAGTTATACTATTTCTTAAAAAACTTTTTCAACACACGTGACATGATGGTCACATGTTGATTTACTCGTGGAAAAATAAATTTTCAGTTTTTCATTTTATACATTTCTTAAATTTTTTCTTCTTTTATGTTTAAGTTTTGATTTTATTTCGATTGTTTTAAATCAGTTATGTCCACACATCACGAAATGCTCTCTCAACAGGACAGCGCACTCTGAGCACACCGGCCTCCCCTTGCTCACCCTTTTCCTCCTCCTTCCTGAAACCATCTGACTGTTCCAACCCGAGTCAGCGTTTTATTTGCCACCTGTCCCATGAGAGTATGTCTTGTCTTTCAGTGTCTACCTTATTTCCTTAAAACGATGTCCTCTGGGTCCATCATGGTGCTGCAAATGACAGAATGTCACTCTTCCTCGGAGCTAGGTAACACTGAGCATTGAGGGTGGAAGACACTCCCTGTCCGGGACAGAGTGAGGCGAGGTTCACAAGGGAGTAAAGACGCAGAGAAGAGCCTGCGCTTGCAAGTACAGACATCTGAGGAAAGCATATTCTTGGCAGTTTGCCCCTTGCTCCTCTGGGGGCACCTGCACCGCGACTGGAATTGTACTTCAGAGCTGCGGTCAAGCAGGCAGTGGGCTCCATCCTCACAGCCCCTGAGGCTGTGGGTAATGAATTTTGTTTCTTTAACTCTCAGCCAGAACATGGGTCCAGTGGGCTCACCTGGCGAAAAGAAAGGACTTACGCCTTTTCTTGAGTAGTTTGTAACGTGCATTAGTACAGGACTGCCAGTGCACGCTGGGCATGACTGTGCTCACAGAGAAATTGGCTGCTGAGTAGGTGAAATCTTGGTGCCACGTGAGTCGCTGGATCCCTCTGCTGTGACTACTTCTTGCTAGTTGTTTGCGCAAATGATTGACAGCAGCTAACGTGTATTTAAAGTACCTTGGGAGCATCCTGAGAGGCGTCCTCCAGGCCCTGTTCCCCAGGCCGGGCCTCACTTTCAGTCCCCAGGGGACACGCCCTGAGGGCCTGGTCTCAGGCTCACTGTGTTTCATTTCTCTGATTGCTGAGTCCTACTCCATGTTCTGCCCTCTCTTCCGAAATTCCAAAGGCCCAGCTGTGTATCTTTCTGAGAGGCATTTCTTCCCAAGTCCTCATTTCTTACCATATTGCGGATCATGAAGTCCTGAGGCTCCTTGAGCTCCCAGCTAGGGATGCCCTAGCTCCAACCTAGGTCTGGAAAAATAAAAAGTCTTGGACCAACTGAACCTTCGATCCTGAGGGCTACACTGACATTGGAGAGCAAGGAGTGACATGGAATTCCAGCATCGGAAATTCGACAGCCCTTGTGAAGCAGATGCTGCTTAATGAAGCCATGTCTGTGTCAAAAACCCTGCAGAGTGGAACACGGTGATCATGGAGAGAGGAGATTTTGCATGCCTAGAGCAGCACCTTCTCACATTATCTTAAACCCTTTAGGAAAACAGCCTTGTACTTTTATCCTTTTTATCTGAACTAATGTTCTTGTCACTAGCAGATAAATCTCTCATGAAATACTGTTAATCCTGTGAATGTTTGCTCCACAGTCTGATGAAAAACAGATGACAGGCTTGCACCAACCCCAAAGCAAAAATATTGTAAAGAATATTAGACTCACCAGCATCCCCACCAGTGCATTTGTTGAGTGAATTTCTCTTCTAATTGTCCCAGTCCACACTTTGGCAATGGCAGCATTGCAGGAGGGAAGTTCTAAATTGTACTGGATAAATATTTCTTCTTTTTGATAAGTAAAAAAGTTTTCCTCTCCTTCTCTGTCACTATTATCGCCTGTCAAAAGTAAAGGCTATTGAGAGAGTTATTATAGGTTGGGAAATCTATTGGAGTTTATAATTTTCTGTTTTCTACAATGGATCATTCACTATTGCTCAGTAGTCTCTCCACTTCGACAGCAAAAATTGAAAATAAACTCAGATAAACCTGGTATGAAGAGCATGGCAGCCACATGAGGATGGAAGACTCGTGTCACCGTCGAGAGAGTGCGGCTGCCCTGTCATGTCTTCACCACCAGCACGGGCATCATTCAGCATGTGAACTTAGGCTTAATCAATTTTGTCACACCTGTGACACTGGGGATCCCGCCTAGAAATTGGAATCCAATGCAGTTCTCCTTGAGGATACTTCATATTAATTAAATCAGACACAGGAAACAAACAGCACATGGTCCACTCATAAGTAGCATCTAAAAAGTTAATTTCATAAATGTTGAGGACAGAATAGTGGTTGTCAGAGGCAGAGCAGAGAGGAGACAATAGGAGAATGGCCAGAGCTGAGCCAATGTGTACAACATTAGAGTCTGACTGAAGGAATGAGTTCTGTGGCCAGTGACATTCCACGCAAATACATTTAACAGTGAAGCCCTTGTCTTAGTCATTTTTTCACTGTTGGGACAAAATCCCAGACACGAGTAGCTGAAGAAGTTTCTTCTGGCTCGTGTTTTCAGCTCACCATGCAACGGACACGTGACAGGGGTCGTCAGTGGAGGAAAGCTGCTCAGCTCACAGCAGGTGGGAAGCTGAGAGAGAAGGGAGACCCAGGTGGGAGACAGCCTTCCAGTTCAGGCCCCCGAGACCTGCTTCCTTCTGACCAGGTCCACCTCTGGCAGCACATCCACTTTGAAGTACCCTGGGATTAATCCTCATGGGTAAGGACAACACCCCATAACTCAAGGTATATCATGCCCACGCACAGATTCCCAGTGATGAATGTGATGAGAAAGTATTCCTAAAATGGACCAATAAACTCAATTATAAATAGATGCCCAGCCTCTGAGTGTATGAGGGTTCTGTGGATCACTCTTGATCTAAACTCTAACAGCATCATACATATTTCTTGAAATAATCAAAAAAGAACATTTTTAAGGTATCTATCCCAAAGAAATGGGAAAAATTTGGAGACAAGTATATTGATCAAATTATTAATAAATACCTAATATGTACATGAATCAAAACATCACATTACACCTCATAAATATGTGCAAATGTATGTGTCAATGAAAACATAGTGTTTTTAAATGATTAAAGAAACAAATTTTTTTTTAAAAAATTAAAATAGATTTTTCTTGAATTTTTTCAGATGCCCAAAAATTTTCTATAGGATTAGTTGAAGTATCAGAGTACTTCTAAACAAAATCTTTCATCTTGGGACAGGTTTCTAATCAATGGCATTGTTATCTATGTTCCACATATAATTTTAGCTAGAGTCACCCATTGTGCTTCAGGGCTGCTTTGTGAGCTCTGTAACATGGGAACTTCATGCCAAGCTGAGATGGTAACATTAACATGTGTTCACTATTTCTTTTAAGATTAGGGCTGTGGTCAATCTAAGTAGATTCCATGTTTTTTATGGTAATTCTCAAGTGCAGGTTTGAAAAGTTGCCATATTTTCTTATTTTTCAAACCTTGTCTTTCTAATTTAAATCCTTATATTATGTTTGCATTTGGTACAATCTTCACCCTAAAAAGAGGCCAGATGAAAAGGATGAATTTACTCACCATTATTTATAATAGAAGAGAGATTGAACTTGACATTGTTGAAACAAAAGTCAGTAGAATCATAAAAGTTTTAAATCTAGAACAATACTAATGATGTTATTTGAGGTTATATGCATGAGAATAGGCTCTGAGCTTTACTAAATGTGCTTACCAGACTTAAGCCCTTACCATCCTGCGAAACTGAAGACAGGTAGTTCATATTTTTTGATGGTTAGATTTTAGAAGAAAATGCTGTCACGTCCTTAAGAAAGTCAGGCCGTGTTAAAACTGACAGGATGCTAAAAGAAAATACACAACAGAAAACGAAGAAAAAGAGTATATAGCTACACATTTTCTAAAGTAAGAACCTAAAATCAGGAGCCTAGCATTGGGAAGAAGCCTATCTTAATATTGTGGACATGACAACATTCATACCATACTTAGTCTTCCTTAATGTGTTCAGATATTTCTACAATAAGAGGTACTGGCATATTCTTAACTTTTTGCTTGTCAAAGAGTACAACCTCTGTGGAGATCAGTTTGGAGAATCCTCAAAAAGCTAGAATTGATGGTCCCATTTGACCTGGCCATTGCCCTGCTAGGTATACGCAAAAGAATTAAAAGACTCATATCATGGTGACATATGTGCACCCATGTTTATAGCAGCCCAGTTTGTGACTGCTACATCTTGGAAACAACCCAAGTGTCCATCCACTGGAAACTGGATAAAAAAGCTGTGGTTCTTCTACAGAATGGAGTATTACTCTGCCATAAAAAATGATAAGTTTGAATCATTTCTACTTAAATGGACATACCTTGAGGATATCCTCATAAGTGAAATAAATAGG
>PVIR01033099.1:0-18084 GCA_004026965.1 Petromus typicus | reverse complement strand
GTTTTACTTTTTTTAGTTTTAGTTTATTGTTTTGGTTAGATAGTGTTAGTTGACTTGAAAGTAATTGTGAATAGTCTTGTTAGAGCAAATGAACACTTTGCAATTTAAACATTTTGAAATTCAGGTTAAGAGCTTAGTTCATCTCAATACTGCTTTATTCACATATGAAGAAAAATAATTACAATCAAATTTCATAGACATTAAGGGCTAATTTGTGGGGAAAACTTCTGTTATCCATAAGTTAGAAAAATACCTGGAAAGGATATTTTGATAATAAAACTTAATATTTTAAGATCTTGTGTGTAAAACTCTTCTACTCCCCTGCATATTATAGGTTCTTAATAAATTGTATTCTATAGATCGATATGCTTATAGACATAATAAGCATGAAAAAATACTTGTTTGATTTATACTCCTGTTATATAAATTTAAGATTTTCTATTCTATGTCTTCTGACTTTTTAATTATCCTGATTTGAAAATGAAAATTTGATGTCATTGGAACCACCAAATGCATTTTCAGACTAGATGCAGCTTTATTGTTAAGAAATGACATTCTCAGCCCTTCTGAATCCACACTTTGCATCATTTTTCCTCTCAAAGACAGTATATACATTTTTCTTTTCTTGTGTTTTTCTTTTCCCAGCACACAATGTATCTAGTAAATATAGGCATTATTGGATGAGAAACTTGAAATGGATTTTGCAAATAGCTTTTTATGTTGTGTATTGTAATTTTTAATGTAAGTGCATGAATAATGTATTTTACAGCTAAGGAGTCACCTTTAATTTCTATTTTGTCCTATTACAGAGTAGTCAATAGACTTATTTGAAGGACAAGAATATTAGATCATCTTATTCACTATCACCTGCTTCTTAATAAGAGAATGAATTCCACAATTTCCAAAAAAAACCTTCTGTTGCCTTTATTTTTATTTTAACTTTCTGTAAAGATAAAGTCATAAATTTGTTCTTACCTTAGTACCTTGGATATATATATCAGATAAGAGAATGTTTTTAGCGGCCAGGGATTTAGCTCAGTGGTTCCAGCGCCTGCCTTGCAAGTTCAAAAGCCTGGGTTCGATCCCCATAACCACATACAACAATGCTGGACTTGGAGACTCATGCCTGCCAGCACTCAGAACTACATACCACAATGCTGGGTGTGGTGGCTCTCTCCTGTAATCCTAGCATTTGGGAGGCAGAGGCAGGAGGATTGCTGTGAGTTCAAGGCTGAGTTCAGAACCAGCTCAGAACCAGCCTAAACTACAAAAGAGAGACCCTGTCTCAAAAAAATGCTTTAAAAATAAATACATGAATCAGCCTAGGCAGATAAATGTTAACACTCTGTGTGACTTCATCTTCATTTATTTATATCCCATCTCCATGAAAGAACCTCTGGTGGGTCTTGCATGTATGAAATTTCTATGGAGAATATAAGCCTGTTGAAAGAAATTTAAAGTATTAAGTTGATGAGAATGAATATTTATAGAAACAATTTCACCCAAGGATGTAATATAAATTGTAAGAAATAGCACAGGAATATAGGGTATAATATAAGCATAATAGATTATTCCTTTCAGATTTAAGGGAAAGTATTATTTGACATAGAGTGCTGTATTAAAGTTTGTGTACATTTTGGGTACTTGATGTATGTGCAGAACTTCTTGCCCAAAGAAATCATAGATCTAGGAAACATAAAGAAAAATGTTACTGAGCTGATTAGAAGTATGATGTGGATGTAATAGGAACAAACTGAAAATACTTACATAATGTTGCCAAGAAAGATAATATATAAGATATGGCCTAGCAGTCATATAATTTATCATCTAAGCTGAGCATTTTAGAAATAAAAGCTGTACTATTAGTAATACCTTGATAGTTGGTGTGGCAAATTAGAGTATTGGGGCAAATCACTTTATTATAGAAAAATTTGAATATATGTTGAGGTAGACAGAACCTTATTATATTCACCATATGCCTTTCAACTGATTGGAACACCAACCTGGCCTTTTGACTAGTTTTGTATCTTTTTCTTCCGCCCTTTATACTTTCCCAGATTATTTTGAAGCAAATCCTAGGTGATACTTTTACTTTGTTATATGAAAGTATTGTTAAACTTAACTTTTTGTATGCTTTTAAAAACTTAATATGTTTGATCTAGGTTCTCTTACTGCTGCTCCTTGAGGGTATAGTTTTCCTAGTTTTGGCTGGTCTGTAGTAAGTTCCATACATACATGTTTGCATACATGTATGCAAAGCTATACATAGGTCCACTTGGAAGTCAGAAAAAAATCTATTCTCTAATTTAGTTTAAATTGATTCACAAACTAACCTAAGTTACCTGTTTTATTCTGTCCATTGAATAAGTTTCATTGTCTTAAATAACCTAAAGTGTCATTTTTAAGGTCTGTTTTGTTTTAGTGTTTGTAAGACTTGGACTGTAGGAGCTTTGAGGTTTTTGGCTTCTTTTGTAATCATGGCATTTTGAAATGAAGGCAGTAATCAAATGTGGAAAATGTTTTATTATAAGCATCCTAGTTTTCAAAGCCTCAGCAGTGTGACAGATTAAGGTCTGCTTCAAATAATATTTTGATTTCAGGACAGTAATCAGTTCAGAAGCCTGCAGCAATAGCAAGTTTCTTGCTCTTTTTATTTACTTTTCCACAGTTGACCCATGTTAGGGAAATAGCCAGTAAATAACCTTAAATCAGCAGTAAATCAGGCCTCATATAGAAGAATAGGTGGGAAAAAGCACTGTTAGTACCTGGATTCTACAGAAACCTCTATTAAAAGGAAGATCTTAAATTTTGGGATGAGCTATTTTCATCAAACTTGAGAAGTCAGGAAAAGCATGTGTTTTCCTTCCTTGCTACCTTCCTCCAGTCCATCTCCTCTTCCTGGCCTGCTGTACGCACTAAAGTCTTCTATGTTGATACATGTATACCTATATAAAAGGAAAAACTAGACTTCTAATGATTAATATATATTCCATAGACCATCTTAGTATCTAAATACTTGATTCTGTAAATGTGTAGTGATTGAGGTAGATTAATTTATTTTAAACAGATTTGAGATTAAACATCTCATGAGAGCCCTGGTAGAAGCTTGAGTTTGGAACCAGCAATTCATAGTTGGACTGTGGTTGGGTAATCAAAGCAGTTCTTTTGGAGGCTTTGTGACACTTTGGTTTTTCATAAAAGGCATGTGAGTTAGGGGAGCCCTTCCCCTGGAGCCCAGTTGTCTTTGTTAACTGCTCACTTTCTACTCACACGCCCTACCGGAAGGCCTGGTCATCTGCCTGCCTGCTTAGACACAACTTGCAACTAGCTGTTTTTGGGTTAACCAGACTTACACAGGTGCAAAGGAAACCCATGAGAGAGAGATTATAATGGCTAATCATTTGTCATTGACAAATCTCAGCAGCTAACTGGGATTTCCAGTTGTTTGAGAGCTCAAAACATGGAAGATACTGCTTTCATTGACAGCAGTTTAATGAGCTAGGGCTGTATTTCTGTTCTACTGCCTCCCTTTTTATTTTTGTTGGAATGATGATGCTACTTTATATTTGCTAGTTAATCTGCAAACATTTTAACATACACAACAAAAATTTTCTTATATGTATTCAGCATCTCTTCCTGCCCTTCATCATTTCACAAGTCAAGTGCCTTAGGCATTAACTATCCTTCCACTATCCTGTATTCTTACAAAATTGTTTTTGAACAGATCTGTAGATGAGGCATGGAAGATTTTGTTGCAATTACAGCAGCATGTGTTACAATTCCTACTAATGTATAAAGAAGTAATTGGGAGGTGGAAGGAAGAGAAGTGGCAGAAAAGTGAATGTGCTTATTTACTTTTGTATGACAGCAGAGATTTCTTGAATACTGTGGTATATGAAGCTGGTAAATCTAGCTGGAGATTTTGGTATAGAAGCATTAGAAGTTTCTGAAAACACTATCCAGTAATGCCTAACACAAATGAGGACATGGCCTGGGAAGCAGACTTGAGAGATGTATGTGTCATTTTCTCATCTTGCAAAACATAGAATTAAGCTATTAATTGAGGCATTTAGTCTGTTGTGGAAGGTTATGATAATAATCACCATTAAAAACTAAAATTGTTCATGAAGTTATCTTGGGGAAAAGTGACCTTAAAGGAAGAGGGAGTAGTGAGTAATAATTGGATTGTGAAATTTTAAAACATCTTCATAGTTTTATTTTAGATTATGCGTAGTATTTATAAAATAAAGTTTTATATAAAACATTCAAAAGGAGCTTGGTGCTTGTTCTGTTATTTATAACAACTTTCAACAGTTAGCTAACTTCAGATTTTTACATAAAGAGTGGAATCGTTACTTATACCTTCATAGTAATTTTTAAAAACAAAATGTTCAGGGCCAGGGATTTAGCTCAGTGGTTCCGGTGCCTGTCTTGCAAGCGCAAGGACCTGGGTTCGATCCCCAGTAACCACATACAATACTGGGCATGGAGACTCACCCCAGCAGCAACCAGTACCACATACCACAGTGCCGGGTGTGGTGGCTCACGCCTGTAATCTAGCACTCGGGAGGCAGAGGCAGGAGGATTGCTGTGATGTGAGTTTGAGGCTGAGCTCAGGGCCAGCCTGAACTACAAAGTGAAACCCTGTCTCAAATAAACCTTAAAAACAAAACAAAATATTCAGGGCTGAGAATTTAGCTCAATGGTTCCAGTGTCCGTCTTGCAAACTGAAGGTCCCACAACAGTGCCCGGGCATGCTGACACATGTATGTAATCCCAGCATGTGGGAGGCAGAGGCAGGAGGATTGCTGTGAGTTCAAGGCTTGCCTGGGCCTACAGAGTGAGCTCAGGGCCAGCCTGAATTACAAAAGGGAGACCCTGTCTCAGAAAACAAAGACAAAAACTAAAAAAACAAAACAAAAAAAATTCGCTGGAATTTTCCCATTGTAGCTCAGTTTAGTAAACGATCATTTAGAAAATTTCCATGTCTAAGGTTTCTAGTAATTCCTTTACATAGTGCCTTAAGTGTTTGAGATCTTTTTGCATTTGTTAATTTCCATAATAACACTGAGATAGGTGACTTATTTTCTTGTATTATAAGATGAAGACTGTTAAAGTGACTTACCCAATGTGTGTGGCTTATGAACTGGTGGCAGAGTTTGGTCAGAGACTATTGCATGCCTGGCCACTTGCCCTTTAGTGGTTCCATGCCTGCTCAGTGTCTCCTGTCCTGCCACAGCTATAATATCTCTCCTGCCAATTCTTGCCTTTTTTGTTTATAACGTAACCCATACTCTATGATTTCTTCTTACATTCTGAAATTTCTACTCAATTGTATTTGTTATATAAACTCTTTTATTTTGAACAGTGAATTTTACTGCAAGTTTTAAATACTTGAATATGCTCCCCAGAGACCTTGACATCACTAGGCCTCTTGTTATTTCCATAGGTACACAGTGCTTATTCCTTAATTCTAATGCCTGATATTCTGTTGGATAAATGATCTTTTTGTTTTATTAGTGCATATTGGTTATACAAATTAATTGGTTTTGTTTTGTCAGATTTGTAAATGCATATAACGTATTAGTCATTTTCATCCTCTCTGGTACCCTTGTTTTGAGCTCTCATGGTTTATTGAAACCATGCAGTGGCATTCAGAATTAACCAGTTGTTTGGGGTTTGTGGTCCTGTTGTAACAATGAACCTTATCTGAAGCCTACAGATAAGGTGCTCACCCAAGAAATTTGGGTCACAGGCAGTAAGTTGGTGGGGAAATAAACACATTCCATTCTTGGGAGTCCAGGGAAACATCTTTGATTATGGGCTCTTTTTTCTTTTTAAATTGTGTTTTAAAAATAATACATGTGTGTATGTCACGTAAAATTGATATTTGGTCAGACTGTACCTGTACCATGTATTGACATTAATTACACTCACTATGTTTTGCAACTATGAACATTATTTTCAGTGCTTTTCATAATCTTAAAACAAAAAGTCAATAACCAGTAATAACTCCTTATTCCTTTCTCTCCCTTCTTAATCTACTCCTGTGAATGTTTAAGGTCTGCTTAGGTTCCAGAGTTCAGAATAGTTGATTCTGATGGTTTTTGGTCTTAATGGTTTTGGCAGAGTGACTGACCTCCTGGAGTCCTGGAGTTTCCAATTTTGCCATTTTCTTTTCTTTTTTAAGGTTTTTTGAGAGAGGGGCTGGCTTTGAGGTTCAGGCTGGCCCTGAGCTCAGCCTCAAACTCATATCACAGCAATCCTCCTGCCTCTGCTTCCTGAGTGCTGGGATTACAGGCATGAGCCACCACACTTGGCACCGTGGTATGTGGTACTGATTGCTGCTGGGTGTGAGTCTACGCACCCAGTATTGTATGTGGTTACGGGGGGATCGAACCCGGGTCCTTGTGCTTGCAAGACAGGCGCTGGGAACCACTGAGCTAAATCCCCGGCCCAAAATTTTGCCATTTTTTGTGATGTCACTGCACCTTTGTTTATGTTTTGTATGCTACGACATTTGGTGACACCTGCAATCCTTTTGTCCAAAACAGGAAGTATTGTGGAGGTTGAAACTACATTAATGTGAAAAGTCTTTTGCAAGATTTCCCTAGCATCACAAAAGTGATGCACACTTTTAAAGTAATATGATCTTTTCTGGGACGTTGAGAGTGTGGTTGCTCAAAATCACCTCCATTTCTGCAAAACTTAAAAATTGGTTTCAGTTCTCTCATACTTTTACAGCTGGAAAAATAGTATGATATAACCATATAAGGCCAAAGGAATTGAGATCTAAAAAATAACTGGCAGCAATGATTCTGTTCTTTCTATTTAAATTGAATGTCCTATTCCTATTCCTATTCCTATTCCTATTCCTGTTGTCTCAATAATACAGAGTCATAATAACTTCTTAAAAATCGTGATTAGAATTAATTCTTTGTGGTCAGGACATGGTGGCACATAGCTGTGATTCCAGCATTCCAGAGGCTGAGGCAGGAGGATTGCTATGAGTTCGAGGCCACTCTGAGCTACAGAGTGAGTTTAAGCTCAGCCAGAAATATACATGACATTCCTTGACCCCCCCTGAAAAAGAAGGAGAAAGAAAAAGAATGAACTCTTTCTGAGAGTTCATTTTATTTGAAGGATAATGGAATACAGTGATGAAACAGGATTTAAGTTTAATGATAATTTTACTTTTTAGTTAGCTGAGCTGAAATTAGCCTCTGAAATGTGAAGTATGAACTCAGTTACTGTAATCTAATCCAGTCAGTAACTTACGTTGCTAGTTTTGGTTTCATTTCAACTTAATAATACCTTGTAGTTTTATAATGATATTCTTCTCAAGAGTGTGAGATACTTTACAAATACCTCATTATTCCATAAGAGTTGGGAAAAAATAGAAGTTCTTAATTTTGTATGTGGAAAAGTATTGAATGTTGGGGGTTTTTTTTGATTGAGTACCATCAATCGAGCCAGTTACTCTACCAGGTGTCCTCAGCCTGTGTAGTGGCAATTCAGGACCTAGTTTTTTTTAGAGTGGAAACATAACTTAATGAAATAGGATATAGAACTATCAAGAATATAGCAGAATGAGCTTAAAATAATGAAATAATTCTTCCACTTTGTTCATGTCTAAAGATGTAGTTTAGTGACAGTATTTGCCTCAAGTCCACAGGGGTTTGCCGTTGATGCCTACCCCTGCAGAATAAACCAACCAATCAGACAAAAACAACCCATAACAGATTTTGACCATGTCTGCTTTAGGTAAAAGACCAATCAGAGAATTTAGATATAGTTATGTTTTAAATGTACTTACATATGACAGTATTATACATTTTTTCATAAGTAGTTTTGACATCAACAGAAGAGCAAGATTTGTAACATTTATTGCATTGTGCAGACTGAGATTGTTAAATATGTTGCTATTCCAATAATGATCATGATTGAGATTTTGATTTTTAATCTTTTTGTTAAGCTAAATGGCAGAATAATTTTTGGTAAGTTCAGGATCATTGCTGGCATAGATGAAGTAATAAAGTTTTCTTTAGGTAGTTCATTGTCCTTGTGAGCATTTAAGGACCAAAAGTATGGATTTGGGGGGCAAGGGAGTCAGAGTGCAGAGTTACAATATTTAAGGTAAATCTGAATCTTCTTTTATTCTCTATAGGTAGGTATTCTGTATAATGCATTTAGCCTTGAATTATGTAAACAAACTTCTTTGAAGAGGATGAATCAAATAATTGAAATATTTTCTGATAGGAACAGTACTGAATAAGGATATTTCAACTTTTGGGAGGTTATGATTATATGCCTGTTGATTTTGGTTTAGTCATTTATATCAGTGATACATATGTTGTATAGCTTGTTGCTTCACTTCTTTTATTACTTGATATATTTATATTTATATTGGATAAAAGATTATATATATGAGGTTTTAGTAAATTTGAAATTATTTGGCTAGTGAATAGACTTAGAATTGGATTTTTCTTGATTGAGTAGATGAAAAATGTAAGTATTTACCATGTTAAATATGTGCTTCTGTAGTGGTGATTGAAGGAGAAAATAAGTTTCTAATTTCTTTGGAGAAGGGATCTGTTCTGGAAACCTTGGGAAACTTGCTAGACATTTTTCCTACTAGTCAGAGATTTTGGGAGTGTTACGAAAGGTGGACCGGAGGATGAAACGCACACACCCAGGAATACACACCACCAAAAAATAAATTTATATGATTTTCTTTCTTCCTGCAACTTAACTAACTGGCTTTCAGAAGATTTGTGATAGTAACAGAGGCAGAGGCTCTTCATCAGGGAGATTATTAGTAAATGGTTGAATAATATTTTATTTTTCTCAAAGACAACACAGTTAGTCTTGGTGATTTGACCTGACTCCATTTTGTATCATTGATACCATGTCATACTACATCTAATGAGGGATGACTTTCCTTAATGCTGGTTTCTTATTTTATTTTGATTTCTTATTTTAAGACAGCTTTTGAAACCTTCTGATATATGTGTGATTTCTAGTTTTAAGTCTGAACTCCTTGAAGAATCATTTGTACTATTTTTTAATGGAAAGCATTTTATCTTTGGCACAGTCAGAACCAGAAGAGACTACTGTAGAAGATGTAGACCAGAGTTTTTAGGATGACTGCTTGTCCTTGTGGAACCTCTGAATACTTTCCTTGGCCTGGAAACGGATTTTGACTTTGGAAATTTCCATTTTTTGAGGGGTCTGTCTGACCAAAGAAATAATAAATCGGTAACTATAATTCAGATAGAGGAACAACAAAGAAGTGGTTGCTTAGTGCTGTCTGTGCCAGTCATTTCCACTAATGACATCATTTTTTAAACTGTACTTTAGTTTTAGGGCAATCATTTCTCCTGTCCTTCCCCGTCTTCTGCACTTTTGTTTGTTGTACTAATTATTAAAATGAGGGTCTGTGTACACTAAGCAAATGCTTTATCACTGACCCATACCCTCAGCCTCAGGAAATCCCTTTTTCTTTTTTTGAGACATGATCTCACTTTGTAGCCCAGGCTGACCTGGAACTCACAGGTGATCCTCTTTCCTCAGCCTCCTGAGTACTGGGATCACAGGCTTGTACCACCACACATGGCAAGAAATTTCTAAATTAAGACAGTAAGTTATTTCCAAAATAAGTTAATTATTTTCTTGAAAACATTCCTGGTTATTTCTTCAGTTTTGTGTAATTTGTATATTTCCTTATGGCAGAACAAAGAGTGGTCATTTGTGTATTTTCCATAGTTGCCTATATAAAAGTCTCCCAGATTATGTTCTTTTTCACATCTGCAGATGGTTAAGGGACTAATTAACATTTTATCCTTAATGTTTTAAGGAAGTGGGAGGCATGGATTCATACATTGATGGAAATGGAGGGGTGGAAAGAAGGATATTATAGATACAGAGACTTCACACCTGGAAAAACAGGTCTATAGAGAGAGGGCATTTGTCTAGTCACTTGCTTTTTATGGCCAAGGCTAGACTCAGATCTGTAGCTTTCCTAGTTTAGTGCTACTTTCAGCATATCATGGTGTCTCTTCTCTGTAGTACTTCCGTAGTGGGTCCATTCTCTCATGGGATCTTTTTTGTAAAATATCTTCTTTTAAGTGAAACTTTAGTTTGTTAGTTGTATTATGTTGAAAAGAATATTGATTAAAAAATAACTACCCAGTACTAACTTTAGTTATTTAAACATTTTATTGATACATGTTTGCAGTACCTGATTGCATTTGTCATAGGAAGTCGGTACATGTACATAACACATCTTAAGTTCTTTTCATGTTCTGTTTCCCTCCTCTCCTTCCATCCTACCTTGTTTTAATTCTTACGCATCATGGTTCATTTTTACTTTGAACTGTGGAAACTTATATTTAGAACTTTTGGTTCTTTAAAAAACATCTACTTAGACTTTAGAGTCTGCTTTTATAGTCGGGCCATTGTTATTTCTTGGCACATGCTAAGCGTTTTTGTTAAAATCTTCTGTTCAGTAATTTGATATTTTATAACTTTATGATTCTGATCCTGCTGCCTGTGTTTCTGCTGCTCTTATTTATGGTACATCGTTTCCTCGCGTAGTTTTGTATTTTCGTTTTAACTCTTGAGATCAGTCTCTTGAAACTTTAGAAATTATTTGTAGATAGATTAAATTTATCTTCTTCCAGAGTGGATTTGCAACTCTACCATTTATAGAGTGGAAGGCAACGCTGTTGTTAATTTGGGGTCTCTTTGGACTAAATTCTTTGCTTGAAAGTTTTTTAGTCACAGTTTGTACTAATTTGGATTGCCAACTGATGATGATCTGATCAACTAGTAGCTATAAATTTTGGAGAGAGATTTATTTCCTCTTTCTCTTACCCTCCTAGTACTGAAGATGATTCAGGCCAGTGTCCTTGATGTTTGCTCGTGGCACAGTATTATTTTTCATTCCTTCTTACAGGAGAAATCTGGGATCTCCTGTTGTCCTGGGAGTCTTGGGTGGGACCCAGGGCACCTGTTTTCTGAATTGTTTTTCATTCCATTTATCTGTTACACACTGAAAGTCACTAAGATTGGAAAATATTTTCAGTATGAAGTGTGTTGTTTGCCTGTTGCTTATCTGAGTGGTTCCCCATTACTGTGGGGTTTTTATGAATTTCTTCCTTCACTGGTTCAGTTAATTTTTTTAAAAAAAATTTTCACTTTTTTTTTTCCAGCCAAAAGGTCACAAGTATCTAACTAGTTCTTCACAGTAAATTCTGTAGTACTAAGTGCTAAGTCTGAAATGATCTTGTGCCAAAATCACAAAATGAGAACAGAACAGTCATGGGAAAAAAAATGACTTCTTCTACCTATATTGTGTTCAGACAAAACAAAACAATCCTGATCCCTGTCAAAGCTATAGAGTAGAGGATTTTAAGTTCTGCATTCCACCTTCTGTATATTAGTTAAGACTGGGAGATTTCATAGACTTCATTTTCTTTTTTCTATTTAATTTTTTGAGATGGGATCTCCTTTGTAGTTCAGGCTGACCCTGAGCTCAGCCTCAAACTCACATCACAGCAATCCTTCTGCCTCTGCCTCCCTAGTGCTGGGATTGCAGGAGTGAGCTAGATGGCTAGACATCATTTTTATAGGGTCATATTTTTTAAAGTGTTGAGATAGAAAATTGTTCCAAACCATTGTTATTGAATACTTAATTGTTTAGGCTTATTTCAAATCACAGGATGCTTGACTACCATTAGTTGACATAAAATTTGTCATCTTCAGCAGAATCTTTGAGGGGATACCTAGTTTGAGAATTTTCAGAATGCTAAAAGGTTGTATAGCAAAATTTTAGGTTGGCAATTGGTTTCCACTAGTTATTTTGAATTAACTGCATATTACAAATACTTTTCAAAACCACTATCCATTGTCAGATTGCTTCATATAATCTTTTACTTTTTTAGTTAGCATTAGGCTAAAGCAGTGATGGCGAACCTTTTAGAGATGAGAGCTAAAACTGCAACCCAGAACCTACTTGTTTATCACAGAGTGACAACCCTGCAGTTTAACTTGAGTACTATAGTTTTAGTGTAGGAAAAATAACTCATACATTAATGTGTCTTGTCTTAAAAACACAGTAATGCCTGTGCCATAGAGACACCTCTACTGGGCCAAAGAAAGGAATGTGCTGTGACCATTTCTGCAGAGAAAATTTTGAGTCAGTGCTGTTAGAATGCTTCTGCCTTGGCAGAATCTGCTGCCCAGCCTCATTGTCACAAAAGATAATAATGTTTACTGTGTTATGCCTATAGTTTACAACTATAATAAAGTCAATTCTATTCTTGTTTTGTACTTTCCATTTTGATGTGCTACACTGACTCCTTCCATAATTAATTCTTCAAGCTCTTTGTATGTTTTACATCACTTGTATTAGTGGTATATGATTTCATGGAGTTTTTTGTTAATTATGATGGTGTCTTCAGAAGAACCAGTAAAAGTGACTGGAAAAAATAGGTTGAGTTACAAAAGACTTTAGAAATGTTCTAATCTTTTAATTTCATGAATACTTTTAGCTGTGAAGTAAGTCTTAATTTGTATAAAAGTATATATAAAAACCCAGTAGATAAACTTGGATCTGGGAGTTTTGAAAATCATTGTGGATTCTGACCCTCTTACCTTGCAAATAGTTTTTTAAATTCACAAGAATTAAATGTGCTCTGTAGTTATTTCTACTTGGCTTCCTCTTCTAAGACCTCTGACTTAGGTTACCATTCTACTTTGTTGTTAGGCTTTTAAGGAGTATGGTGATAATACCTCTGGGCACTTGTTGGCTTTTTCCTACCAAGCCCAAGAAGGGATCTGTTTTTTGTTTTTTAATCTTAAGAGTTTTAAAATTTTTCCTTATGATTTTTGTTTCTTTCTTAGCTTTTGCACAGAATAGGTCAGATTTATCACCATAACTGCCTAATGAGTTTATTTTCTTTGTGATCAAAAGGAAAGGAGAGAACTAGCATTTATGTGACATGTTAGAAAAGATGGAACTCAGTTTATGGTTAGTCACCTTATAAGATCTTTGGTAATGTTTTTCCTTTTTCAGCTGGGAAACAGGCACAGAGTAGCTAATACTTATAGTCAAAACTGTGAGGTGAAGAGGATGGGGAAAGAGCTTTCTAAGGATGGATAAAAGTGTATGGTGTACTGAGGACAAATGGGACATCTGAAGTGGGTAGCATAGAGGATGTGCAGCAACTAATTGGTAGATGGAGAAATGTTCATGTTATTGTTTGTAGTTCATCCGTAAGGGTCAGAAATGCTTTTGTAAGGTATGTACCAGTATTTTATTGTTTTAAATAGATACATGAGAATATTTTTTGAGTAGTAGTGCTTTTTCTGTTTTTGAGGAAAGGGGTTTATATGTATTTGAATACAGTTGTATTAGATTGAATTTTTACAATGGGAGGTAAAAATTTGGGTATATTGATTAATTTCTATATATGTGAGAAAGTTTTGTGGCAATGTAAGGATTGTACATTTCTACCAGCTTGTTCAGGGCATTTTGAAGTTGCTTGTGGCAGGTGAATTTGTAGTGATGCTAAAATTTGTAGGTTAGAGTAGATCTGTTAGCTAATGATTGTATCAAGATTTTATATAAAGCCTGAAAGTAATTCCTGAGTTAAAAAAAAAAAAAATTACTGCACTATCCTTTATAAGCAAGTGCTGGTTAGCTGAAGGAGATAATTGGAAATGTCTTGTTTTCCTCAAAACTGGTAACTCTATGGGTACATGTACTCATTTTCAGCTTTGACTAATGAGGAAGCTAAAGGTGAGAGACTAACAAGAATTCTGGGTATCTCAAGCAAACAGCAGGTATGGAGCACAGGTCTTTTTAAAAGGTGTAAACTCTTATTTAATTGTGAGTGTTTTGAAGATATAAATATTAAGATTTTTAAAAAGAATTTTGATCTTACAGGGCGCCAATGCCTCGGCATTAGAGAAAGAGATTGGTCCAGAACAGTTTCCAGTCAACGAACACTATTTTGGATTAGTCAATGTGAGTATTCACTGCTACATAGTTTTCAGAACTTGTTTGAAAGCCATTTGAGAAATGAGTGCATTTCATAATTTATTTTTAAAAAAGGAGCTCACTTTTAACAGTAGAATTTAGTGCCAAGAGGCAGATTTTGGAATTTGAAAATGATCATTAATGAAAAGAAAATTGGCCTGAAATCTGAAGAGTCCTAGAACAGTTTCAGATTTGTTGGCCTCATTTTTCCTATTTTGTGTCAAATATTTCTCATAACTCAAATTCCATGTATATGGACCAAGTGAGATCTTGATTCTCTGAGAATTAAGTAGAAGATATATGAGTATAAATAGACTTTTGTAAATAGTTCCATGTGCCTATAGGGTATTTGTCAGTTTACTTCAGCTCTTGTATTTCTGCTATTGCTATAAAAGTGCAAAATACAGGAGAAAAATTCTTCGCTATTATTTTAGTAATTATGTGTTATTTAAACTTTGGAAAAACTTTTAGAATATTTAAAATTGTTAATTTTTCTGAATCATTAGATAATACCACACACTAGTGGTGTGTAATTGTTATAGTTTATTTTATACTACTGTGTATACTGTTGTATAGATCAGTGGAATATTTTTCATTGATTTTATTGGTACATTTTGTATATACATTATGATTACATTTAACATTGAGAGTTTGTATCAACACATGGAACATCTTGATTCTCATTTTTTTTCCCATTCCCCTGCCCTGCATACAGCCCTATAGTCCCTATATACATAAGCTTTGTTTCATTTTTTTTAACCATCAAATTTTTTCATTCCATTTTTACTTACCCCTAACCCCCTTTTTCCTTTTCTTTTTGAACATTTCCTTCTTATTTCACAATATGTATCATACATTTTGAAACTCATTTACACCTTCAGTTTCTCATACCGGAAAAACAATATGGTATTTACACATATGTGTTCTATTTATTTCACATATAAGCATGTCCTCAAGGTACATCTATATGAGTATAAATGATTCAAATTTATCATTCTTTATGGCTGAGTAATACTTCTCTTAAAAAAAAAAACCCTTCATTTTCTTTATCTGGTCTCCCGTTGATAGGTATTTGGACTGTTCCAAATAGCTATTACTCACTGAACTGCTATAAACATGGGGGACAGATATGTCTCTGTGATATGAATCTTTTCATTCTCTTGTGTATATATGTAGCAGGGAAATAGCAGGTTCCAATGGGATCTCTAATCCTAGTGTTTTGAGGAAACTCGATACTGATCTCCACAGTATTTGCACCGATCTATATTCCTGCCAGCTGTGGAGAAAGGTTCTTTTTCTCCCCTGAGCCCTGCCAACATTTGTTGTTGGTTGATAGTAGCGGTGGTTTTTTTTGAGTAAGATGTAATCTCATTCAGGGCTGTTTCATTTGCATCTCTCTAATGACCAGCAATGTTGAACATTACTTTGTAAGTTTCTTAGCTGCCTCTATTTCTTTATCTGAAAAGTATCTGTTCATTTCTGATGCTTCTTTTTAAATAGTATCTTTAAATTGTTGCGAGGGCTGGATAGTAGCCCATTGTCTGAGAAACAGCAGGTAAGAATTTTTTCCCGTATTGTAGGTTGTCTCTCTGCTGTGCTGGGAGTTTCTCTTGCTGTACAGAAGCTTTTTAGTAAGATGAGATCCAAGTTGTTGATTTCTTCTGCTAGTTCCCATGTGGCTGAAGTTTTGTTCATACAGTCTGTCCTTATGCCAATGTCTCTGAAAGCTCTACCTCACCTGTGCTGCAGCAGATTTAAGTGTTTCTATTTTAATATTTAAGTCTCTAATCCACTTTGATTTCAGTTCAGTGTATGGTGGAGAGATCTATCTTTAGTCTTTGGCAGTTTGAAACCCAATTTTTCCAGCATCATTTGTTAAAGAGGCTAACTTTCCTCTATTGAAGGTATTTGGCTCCTTTGTCAAAGATGAGGTGGTTTAGTATATCTAGAGTTGTTTCTGGATCTTCTGATCTGTCCCGCTGATCCTCACGTCTTTTTCTTTGCTAGTACCATGTTTTTATCACAGTGTCTTTGTACTGTAGTTTCAGGGTAGGGACTTGGTACTCCTAGCCAAATCCTTGTTGCCTAGAATTGTTTTTGCTATTTTGGGTCTCATCTAGTTCCATGTGAATTTTTGAATTATTTTGTCTAATTCTGTGAAATACACTGTTGAATTTCAATCAGCATTGCATTGAATCTATATATATAGTAGTTGTGAAAGTATAGTCATTTTGATGCTGGTTCTTCTTACCCCGAAACAAAGAATGTCTTTCTATTTTCTGATAGCCTCTTTAGTCTCCTTTTTTAGAGTGCTGTAATTTTCAGAGTAGAAGTCTTTCACCTCCTTTGTTAGATTGATTCCTGGATATTTCATTTATTTTGGATGCTATAATGAAAGGAATAGATTTCTAAATTTCTCTCTCAGTCTGTTCGTGTATATAAAGGCTGTTGAGTTTTGAGCATTGATCTTGTATCCAGCTATGCTACTACATCTAGCAAGTAAGTCTAGCAGTGTGTTGGTTGAAATTTTAGGATCTTCTAAATGGAGTATCATGACATCAGCAAAAAATGACAGCTTAACTTCTTTTCCTGTCTGTATTTCTTTTATCTGTTTGTCTTGTCTAATTGCAGTGGCTAATGTTTTCAGCACTGTATTGAAGAGGAGTGGTAATAGTGGACATCCTTGTCTTGTTCTTATCTTGGTGTGAAAGGTTTCAGTTTATGAACATTTAGTATGATGCTAGTAGCTATTGGTTTCTCATAAATAGCTTTTATCAGGATGAGATAAGGACCATATATTCCAAGTTTCTGTGAGATTTTGATCATGAGTGGGTGTTGGGTTTTGTCGAATGCTTTTTCTACGTCTATTCAGGTGACCATATTGTTTTTGTCCTTGAGTCTGTTAATACAGTGTATTACATTTATTGATTTATGTATGTTGATCCATTCTTGCATCCATGGGATGAATCCAAGTTGGTCAGGATGTATGATCTTCTTGATGATTCTGTATATTCTGTTTGCTAGTATCTTACTGAGAATTTTTAGATCTATATTCCTTAGGGAGATTGGCCTGTAGCTCTGTTTTTTTTGGTTAGGTTTTTCTCTATTTTTGGAATGAAGGAAACGGTTGTTTTCAAGACTAAATTTGGGAATACTGCTTCCCTTTTGATTTCATTAAAGAGTTTGGGAACTAGTAGCATTAGCTTTTCTAAAAGTTTTGTAGAATTTAGCAGTAAAGCCACCAGGACCTAGACCTTTCTTTTTCAGTTGGATTTTAATTACATTTTCAATTTCATATATTGGTATTGGTGTGTTTACCATTTTTATGACTTCTTTGATCAACTTTGGAAGTTCAGTGTGCCTAGGATTCTATCCATTTCTTCTGTATTTTCCATCTGTTTGGAGTACAGGTTCTCAAAGTAGATGTTTATTATCCTCTGAATTTCTGCTGCATCTGTGGTGATTTCCCCCTTTTCATTCCTGATTGCATGGATTTGAGCCTTTTCCTTCCTTTTTTTGATAAGGTTGGGTAAAGGTTTGTCAATTTTGTTTATTCTTTCAAAGAATCAACTCTTCAGTTCATTGATTTTTTTTTTTTTTTTTTTGGTATTCTTTTAGTCTCCATTGCATTAATTTCTGGTCTAATCCTTATAATTTCTTCCTTTTTTTGTTTCTGTCTTTGTCTTTTGTTTTTGTGTTTATCTTGCTCCTCTTTTTTGAGTAGCTTTAGTTTCAGCATGAGGTTGTTTATTTGAGCTCTCTCTGTTTTCCTAGTATGGCATTCACTGCTATGAATTGCCTTTGTAGAACTGCTTTCATTGTGTTCCTTAGGTTCCTATATGTTATATTGGGATTATCATTTAATTGTTGAAACTTTAATTTCTTTTGTGACTCATTGGTTGCTTAGGAGAGAATTCTTAATTTCCAGTGTGTTTGTGAGGATCTTTTGATTTTGGTCTTCAATTTCAAGGCACTGTGGTCTGATAGTATACAGGGGTTAACTTCACTTTCCTTGCATTTACTGAAACATGTCCTGTGAA
>PVIR01033098.1:0-18147 GCA_004026965.1 Petromus typicus | reverse complement strand
GCTTCAGACCCACCTTGCAAGTTTTTTCCTGGTTATTTCCCTGGTCCCCTTGCACAGAGGTAGCTCCCAAGGGGCCTCTTCCAGCAGACTCCTATGCACAGCTATATTTCAGAGATGATTTTCATGGCATCACACCTAAGATTATGTTTTCCACAAGTGGAGAGAGGCACATAGAGAGTGGATAGAAAGTTTGAGAACACGATACCTGTGGCTGAATGGGTAGCCAGGAATCAGATTATGAAGGGCCTTGATGGCCAAGAAAACTAGTTTAGATCCTTTTGAAAGTAGTGAAAAGCTGTTGATTAGAGGAATATCTCCTTAGATCCTAGACTTACAGGTTCACAAGTAGTGAGTATGAAAAATGGAAAAGAGGACAATAAGATCAGAGGCAGGAAATGAATTAAGAGATTCGAGTCTGGAGCTCCAATCCCAAGTAGGGAAAGAATGGGGAAAAAATGTAAAAGATGGTCCCAAGATCATCCTAACTCTCCCTGTGACCTCTGCACATATCTCCATCTCCCTTTTGCCACAGCTCTGGGCTTCCTGAGCTGCACATTGTGGAAGAAGACAGCACCTCTTCCCACTACCTGAGTTGACCCTTGAAAACTCTGCAGTTTTGGGAGCATGGATACTTCCATCCCCGATTTAGGGTCCTGATGATTTCTTCCCTCTTTGGAGAAAGAGACCTGGAACATGATCATGGACAGACAATGATACTACGAATGAATGGCTGGTAGCTGGCCACCTGCTTGATAGCCATGCCTGACAGTTAAGTAATTGACAGGGCTATCACCCTTTGGCAGATAGTGAAGTTTATTAGAATCATGCATTCTTAAATAGTGTACCTGTGGCAGTTGTGACCATAATAGTTAGCCTTGGGAAAAGAAGAGGGAAAATTGAATGAATATATGTAAACATTCTAAGCAGACAATATAAAAACATTCTGTGAGCATGTAATCAGAGGGCAGAGAGCACTCAGACCTTCACATCTCCACAAGCCACTTTTGGCCGAGGCCCTGGCCTTCTTGGGACAAGTGTGCAGCAGCCATGAGTCCTCAAGTGTCCCTAACAAGGTGCTTTGTCCAGAAAGCAGCACAAGAAACTTTCATCTTTGTACCCATGTGGCAATACTCCTCATATGGAATTCTTGAGGAATTTCGGTAGATTTATCAATTATTGTATCTAGTTCCCTCTTCCTTTTAGGCAGCTCATTTGGGAATACTGCGTGTTTCCTTGAAGTCTACAGCACCCCTCCAACAGCCGTCACTGCCAAACTTGATGGTGTGACTTCTATGTAATCATCAGAAAAAAATTTTCTGTGATCCAAAGACCAAACACTTGTGTTCATGCCTTGGTTCTGATGTTGTGAGGCTGTGGGATTTGGGCTGAGTCCTACCAGCTGGAGTAGCTTCGGTTTTATAAATTGGTGGGTCAAAATCATGAAGCTGAAGTAATAAAGTTACATCCACGCCCAGAGTTGCTGTAGGGAGCTCTGGAACTTTAAAAACCGATATAATCCAGTTCAGATGTGTGTAGTAAAATGGCTTTTTCTTGGACCTGGATCTTGGTACATATTTCATTTCTGTCACATTGCAAGCTGAGAGGCCTTCTTCAAGACACCTTGCCTCTGTAAGCCACAGTTTAAAGGCACCTGTTGGCAAAATTGAAATCTCAGACCTGCTTTTCAAAATTATAGTTTATTTTTTTCCCCACATTGAGGGTTGTCCTTTTGTCCTGTCTATGTTTCTCTTGCTGTGCAGAAACTTTTTAATAATATGAGCTCCAAGCTGTTGACTCTTTGTGCTAGTTCCTGTGCTTCTGAGGTTTTATTCATAGTCTGTTCCTATACCAGTGTCTCCAAGAGTTCTACCTAACCTATCTTCCAGCAGGTTAAGTGTTTCTGTTTTAATATTTAGATCTTTAATCCACTTCAATTTCAGTGCAGTGCATGGTAAGAGACTATATCAGCACAGTTTGTAACAGCTAAATCTTGGAAACAGTCCAAATGCCCATTGACCAGAATATAAAGAAGATGTGGTTTTTCTTTTTAACAAAGTAGAGTATTACTCAGCCGTAAATAATGATAAAGTAGAGACACTTATAGCTAAATGGATGCACCTTGAGGCCACACTCATAAGTGAAGTAAGACACAGATATGTAAATATCATATCATTTCTTGAGTGTGAGAAACTGAAGGTATAAATAAGGTCCAGAATATATGACAGATACTGTGAATAGGAAGAAAATTTTCAAAGGGAAAGAAGAACTCAATTTATTAAAATAATGAGGATTAGTAAGATGAAGGTTCAGACTTCTAAGTCCATTTCTCTTTATCACAACAGGACTTCAGCACTATGTTGAAGGATGGTAGTCTTGTTGATTTTTTTTTTTTAGGTTTTTTTTTTATCTTTATTGGTACATTAAATATACAACTCATGATTGCACTCCATAATGGGGATTTGTACCAGTATAAGACACAACTTAATTCTCATTTTAGCCCTACCCACCCTACCACCCCCCCATATACATAACATTTGTTTCCTTACTTTTTTGTTACAATCTCAACATTGTGGGTCTCGCTTTGTAGTTCAGGCTGGCCCTGAGCTCAGCCTCAAACTCACATCCCAGCAATCCTCCTGCCTCTGCCTCCAAAGTGCTGGAATTACAGGCATGAGCCCCCACGTCCAGCACTGTGGTATGTGGTACTGGTTGCTGCTGGGCGCGAGTCTCCACGCCTAGTATTATATGTGGTTACCGAGGATCGAACCGGGGCCTTTGCGCTTGCAAGACAGGCGCCAGAACCACTGAGCTAAATCCCTGGCCCTCTTGTTGATTTTTTAAAAGTACTTATTTATGTTGTGTTCTGGGTTATATATAAAATAAGATAAATGATTTCAAACATAATGAATCAATTCACATTAACTTTTTTAATTCAGTGATTCAGATATTTTTGAGATTTAATCATCCCTTTTCTCTCCAAGGGAAGAAGCAATGTTGTCCACGTACTTTGAAACCATCAATGACCTGCTGTCCTCCTTCGGGCCGGTTCGCGACTGCTCCCGGAACAACGGAGGCTGCACTCGCAACTTCAAGTGCGTGTCTGACCGCCAGGTGGACTCCTCCGGCTGTGTGGTGAGTGTCCACCACTGATGATGTCAAGCCTGTGCCTCAGGCTTCTCACTGTGAGGGGCAGCAGGCCAAGGAGCATCAGGCTACCTGAAGCGCCTACCGCCTTTGGCTTTGATCACTTTGCCTGTAAAGTAACAACATTAAACCTTTGTCTTGGAATTGTTGGGTGCAGAGGAGATATTATAACTTAAGAGACCCTGATGTATGAAAATTTACAATCCCTCCAAGAATGCACAGTGCGTGCCTTCTCTCTGTGAATCCACGGGGGGAGGGGGGGTAGTGAGAAATAAACTTTATAGAGAATATGTGCTCTGGTGTGGCCAAAGACAAAGTTTTCTCTGAGACCTTAAATCCATAATAGGCTTTTTTGAGAAGTTGATATAGGAAATGGTTTCAACAGACATATCAATGAGATATAGTCAAAAATGAGTATTTAAATTTGAAAAAAATTATTAGCGCAAAAGACACATTGCTTCCAAATACTCAGTTCTGGAAGTCCTACTTTGTGTGTGTCTTTAGTTTGATGCCCTGGCTGCCTCAGGGTCCTGAACTAATTCAAAATGTTCACCTTTCATGGTCATTTTGCCTTTGGGGGAAGAAGTAGAAGTCTCTTGGTGCCAGATTCAGTAACGGAGAAGAAGGAAGACAGTGTATCATTTTTATGATCTAGCCTTCCCTTTGGGTGGCCCTCAGCAGCAGCCTTCACTATATGTTTTGTTTTGTTTTGAGACAGGGTCTCTATAGTTCACGCTGGCCCTGAGCTCACCCTGAAGCCCAGACAAGTCTCAAAACTCAGCAATCCTCCTGCCTCTGCCTCCCCAGTGCTGGGATTACAGGGATGAACCACCATGGCTAGCATTGTGGTATGTGGTACTGATTTCTAGTGGGCATGAGTTTCCACACCCAGTATGGTATGTGGTTACCTGGGATCGAACCCAGGCCCTTGCGCTTGCTAGGCAGGTGCCAGAACCACTGAGCTAAATCCTCAGCCCTTCGCTGTACTTTTGATGATCCCTCCTAGAGACACAAAAGAGGACTTCCAGATGGGATATGTGGATTTGAATCTGAGGGAAGGGTACAAAGGGGGATTAATGACAATGTTTCTTTTATGGAAAATACATTTTCAATTTGAATATTCACTATGTATTTTGATTATACCTTATACATTAGAAGAATAGTGCTGGTTCCCAAGACAGAAGTGTGAGAGTGAGGGCAGATAGCCTTGTGTGCATAGAATGTCAGGGTCTAGTGTAAAATAGGGACAAAGAAGATTACAGAAGATCCCTGTCACTTACAGAAAGGTGTCTAGAAATTGCTTTCTTTTTTCATAAGAATGGCCTGAAGTAATTGTTCAAAATGCAAGTTGTATGGCTCCTCTCTAGAAGAGGTTAGATCCCAAGAACCTGTGTGCATATGTCCATGTGTGGAAAAGTGTCAGAGAGACACTTGAGAAACATTTCCTCACAGGCTACACTCAGCCGGCATTCAGTGCTCTTCTACTTTTGTGCCCTTTAGAGTCCCTCCTGTCATCTCTCAGGCTTCACTTCATGCATATTAATTAGGCATTGTTCTTTGAACAATGCCCCATGGCCTTTGCTAAGGTTCTTCTTTTTGCAAAGAGGGAAAGGGGATAGGGATTCTTGGGCCAGGAAACAAACAAATGGTCATGTTGCAAGTGTCTTCTCCTTCATGAAGCCTCACTTCTCCCACAGGGAGATGTGGTAGCATTCTTTGAGGGGTCATGACTGCCTTCCTCACCCACCGCCATCCTTGGTGATAACTCAAGCTTAGAGTAGTTCCAGAATTTTTCTCTCCCAACAAACTGAGGGAGAACCCAGAGAATCTGGTGATTCTGCTCAGCCGCCCACTAGTACATAGGTCAATAAATAATAAAGAAACCATGGTGAGCACGGAAGAAGGGCAGGGAATCCCTGCTCTAGACTAAGCTTTCTGAATGAGACCCGAGAAAAGTGAAATACACAGGTGGCCCATAACACACTTACACAGCAGCTGGGAAAATGATCTTTACCAGGAAGTAGTGATAAAGAATCATCTAAAGAGAGATGCAATATATTTTAGATTCAAAGCTGGATGGACAGTTGGAATTCATACAAGTACCAAGGCTAACTGATTATACCACAAAAATAATAAATACATTCATTGTGGGAAACTGGTATGGGTACATATTTAATCGTTTTTCTTTCTGCTTCACTTGTGACCCACACATCCCTTAATTTCCTTCCAATCTCCTGTTTTCCTATCATGTATCTTTTATTTTGCTCTTGAAGTCATTTATATTTTGGGTTTTCATATGTGAATAACCACAATGTTTAACCTTCTGTGTCTGATTTTTTTTTTCACTTAATGTTATAGTCTCAATGTGCATCCATTTTCCTCCAAGTAACTCAAATTTATCCTTCTTTATGGCTGAGTAATATTCCCTTATGAGTATATACCACATTTTTCTTATTCATGCATTTTTTGATGAGTATATAGGCTATTCCTAAATTTATCTATTATGGGTTGTGCTGCTATATACATGGTCATTCATGTCTTCGAGTCTTTTGGGAAGCTATTCCTAAGAGGCAAAGCTAGGACAAATGGAATTCATATACTTAGTTTTTGAGGAGTCTCCATACTGATTTCAGCTCTTTGTTATTTGTGGGAATGTAAAGGAGAACAATAAGAAATTTGATTAATTATAATTCATAGGATTACAGGTGACAAAAATCAAACACAAACTAGACAAGGACAACTGGAAAACATACTGGCTCTAGAGTTGGGTTGAGGGGTTGCAGCTTGTATCTAGATGTCTCCTCAAATCCTCCTGCAGCCATAATTGGGGGTTTTTCAGAAGGGGCTGGGTCTAGGGTGTTTGATGATGGGATTTTTATGTGGTACTGGGATTCAGAGGATGATGCCAGGATGGAGGATGTCCCACCCTAGGTGAAGGTGGCACCACCCAAAGGGCAAGTAGCTTGGATGAATATAAATAAAGGCTTGGATGCTCCTGCTGCCACTGTTTGCTGCCAGCTGCCTTCTGCTTGCCACGCCATAAACCGTTTCTCCTCTTGGGTGCCCTTCTGCCATGCTGCCGAGCTTTGGAGCAGCTAACTTTGGAGTGAAACATATATAAGCCATTCCTTTAACTGGGAGTGTCAGGTGTTTTGTTTCACCAATAAGAAAAGTAAGTGGACAAGGGGTTCAAACACCACCACTGTTCTCCCTCCTCACTTCTCAGCTCTGGTGTCCTTAGCATCATGCCAATCTCAGGCCATTTGCCATTTGCACCTTTGCCATTTAGTGCCCTGCATCTCAGCCCTCTAAGTATAACACCTAACCCATCTCACCAGGCTAACTTGAGCCTCTTGCCTATTCCCATACCAATCCCTGAAGTCAAGAGGATATTCTGAGCTTATCTATCAATGGCTCACCCTGGGAACTCCAGCCAGGAAGCAGCTGCACCTGCAGTAGATGGCTCAAAAAGGAGTCAAAGTATCAAGGAAATGTGGATGCCAGCAGCAGGAAGAGAGGCTGTGGATGACAGGTAGGTAAAATTCAGCAGCTGTCAACTTCAGAATACTGCAACTCCATCCTTTAGCTGGCATATTGAGGCTCAGAGAGAGAGAGAGAGAGAGAGAGAGAGAAAGGAGACAGATAGACTGACCGACAGACAGAATAATTTGTCCTCGCCTCTGAGTCAGTCAATGGATAAACAAGTCAAAAGCATGTTCCATGTCCATGTTGGCTCCAAAGCATGAATCTGATTTTCTGAAAGGATTAAGTTGTCTGCTTCTTTCCTCTTTGGCATCAGTTCTCATTCCAGAAATAATTAAATTTCCTCTCCTTCAGGATGGTTGTCTCCAAAGACTGAAACCTCCGAATGCAGCAGTGTGTGTGTGTGTGTGTGTGTGTGTGTGTGTGTGTGTGTGTGTGTGTGTGTATGTGTGTCTAGGCAGGAGCTGTCTCTTTATTTTTTCTCTCATTAATATGAAGTGGGAAGATAAAAAGACACAAAGGAAGAACTTCTGTTCCCTGGAGGTTAAGAGAGAATTCAGTCTGATGAGGCTGTCATAGACCTTCCTTTCTTGATTAGGGATTTAATGTTAAAACTTCAATTCCAAGTTTCAGTGGCTGAAAGTCAAACTCTTCTCTGTAGAACAGATAGGCCACTGCTTCCACCTTTGCACTGAGATCTAGAATCTCATTTTTTTGTACACTTTATAGTGCCTGCAAAGTGGAACTTTTTTTCTAAGCTCCCCTTCTAAGAAACTTCATCTGGCAGAAAATGAAATATATTTTAGAAACACTTTAAGGTTCTCACAGCATGACTATAGCCGATAATTCATGCTCACAATATATCTGGACTGCAGGTTCCCTTGTGGATGAGGAAATAAGATACAGGAAGTGATGTGGCTTTCTGAGGGCTTGACCACCTGGGCCTGGAGATTGGACTAAGACCCTGCCCCAGTGACACTCTTAGAACTGGGGCCACTTTGAGTTCTTTCTTGCTGGAGCTGTGAGGAGACAGAAATGGAGAATCATGGAAAGAAGTCAGTCTAAATGCACTGTTCTTAACCTCGAATTTGGCCATTGATGAGCTACGGAATCAACCTTGACATCATTAGTCTTATATTCCCAATATTTTGGAAGGGAACAACAATTCTCAAACTTGTAGATATTCTGCAAAATGAGAAAAAGTATAACTTGCATTGATACAAAACCGACACAGCTCTATTTCTGTGTAAGACCACATCACTGATATTTGTGTGCATCATATATATAGAAGCACAGCTTATCTTTCTATACTTTTATATAGCTGAGTATCATTTTCTGTTCCACTCAATTCATTTATTCTAGTCAATTTTAATTTTTATCTATTACCTTTTCCTGAACATTTAAGTCCCAGGAGCTGATGACTTCCTGAAGCATAAGGACTGGGGTAGAGCTAGTGCTGTGCCTATATTTCTCAGTCTGGTACTCACTGTCCCTTCTGACCCTTGTCTACCACTTTCTTTCTTATATGTGTAAGGACTTCCCCATCTTCACCTGATTCACAGGTGTGTGGTCTATACTGGTGTTTGCTGCTTAATACTCCCTCCATACTGCCAAAGAGTGACTTGTAGCCAGCTGCCTCTATCCCTGAGATACCTTTCCAGCCCTGATGAGGGCCTGAGGAATGTCCAATAGCTTCTTTGCACCACCCTAAGCTTCTTAGAGGAGCTGTCTGCAGCCCTCTTGATCTGGACTTGTCTGAAAGGGTTTGTATTCAGGTATTTGCATCCTGGGAGATGGTACTGGGTCATATCTGCCATCAACCCAATGCTACCGGGCAAGTAAGGTACAGACCTCCTTGGCCTTGAACTCACCTGACTTTCTATAGTCCTTCATCCTCTTCAACCACCTGTGTGATTAGCCTGCTGGGAACAGAACAGAGTTTCCTTTAAGTAGGTTCATTAGTGCTTACAGGCCCATTCTTTGACTTTCAACATTCTTTTCCTCTAGCTTAAAGGATCTTTACCTCTCTGTCACATGAAAGATGCTAAATCAGTAATACCCCCATCACAGGTTGTTCTATTATGCTGAAATGATTTTTACCTGCTCTCTTGATCTTAATTTCTGAAATCTAAAGAAAAGCTCAGTACTTGATTTCTCGGCTTTGATTTTCTTATTTAGCTTTGACAACATTCGTTTGGAATAACTTATTCTTCTGGTATGTAAGTGCTTATTTGGGGAGTATATATAAGGTTTATGGTGGACAAAATAATGTCCTCTCCAAGGAGTCCACATCCTAATCCTTAGAACCTGTGAATAAATTGTCTTATATAACAAAAAGGAGCATTAAGTTTGTGTATAGAATGAAGGTTCCTACTCAGAAGACCTAAGAGAGGGAGGCTGTCCTGGATTATCGGGGTGTTCCTGGTGCAGTTCCAGGAGTCCTTAAATGTGGACCAGGAAGGAGAAGTGTGTGTGAGAGAGATGCACTTCTAGCTAGGAAGAAGAGAAAAAGGGTTGCAAGCTAAGGAATGTCCCCAGAAGGGGGTCTCTGGAAGCCAGAAGAGGCAAAGACAAATTTACCCCTAAACTTTTAGAGGGGGACATGTCCTTACAGGCACTTAGACTGTAGCTTTGGGAGACTTGTGTTGATTTCCAACCTATACAACTCTTGTATAACACAATTACATCATCTTAAACTTCCACACTTGTCAGAGGAGCCATATGATACTAACACAGAGCAAAAGAAAATAGGAGACAGGCTGATTCAGAAGGTAATATATAAACAATTATCCTATCATTTTTATCTTCAAATAATTCCCAAACAGACCTCAGCTCCTGATCGGAGATGGGGAGATGGTGGAAGCAACAGGGGGTAGAGCATTGGAAAGGGGAGGGAGCAGAGTTCCCCTTCACTGTCCTAAAGAGTGCAAAATTGTTGTGTATTAGAAATGTTACAAATCTGACAGACATAATGATATCAGCAAAACACAGTTTTAAATATAAGCTATGAGTCCATTTATTCCACAAGGCAGTATAAACATGGCAAAACTGTAATCAAGATAGAGGACAAAAATAAAGAAAACTGCAAGCACCTAATTATGGCATCGTGGGAAAGATGGTTCCACCACCATTTGTAAGGAACTGCTGCCCCCTGAAGCATTTCACTAACTCTATTCCTCCGAGTTATTCTATTTTTCTCTGATATGGAAAGAAAACCTTTTGCAGACCTGATTATAGACCAGTCCTTCCTCCTCCATCACTTCAGCCTGCCCTTTGGCAGCTTTGTTTTATTGTTCTAATTATATATTATCACATAGTAGACTAATCCAGAACTGAGCAGCTTAAAATCCTGTTTTACTGGCTTATTGTTCTGTGCATCAGGAATATTGGAAGGATGTAGATAGTTTATGTCTTTTCTATGGAAGATTGGGTATCCAGGGCCAGAGGGTTCAGTTTTCAAGACTTCCCCTTCCTTTAGTGTCCAGGGCGAGAGCTGGGGCAACCAGCAAGTGGCCCTGCCTGTTCTGGGCTTCAGGTGGGGCTGAAGAGGGTTTCCATGTGGCTGTTCAATTTGGCTTGAACTCTTTATACTACAGGGGCCTCACTTGCAAAGAGACTATGCAGAGATCAAGTATTTTAAGAACTTCAGTGGAAATTACAAGTCTTCCTAGTACCTTAGCCTAAGGAGTCCCAGAACGTCATTTCCACTACACTGTTGGCCAGGCAGATTATTAAGGCTGGCCCAGACTCTATAGGCAAAACTTGAACTTTGTTTGTAATTGAGAAAAATAGCAAAGAATCTGTGACCGTCTTTACTCTATCCATTCATTTACAGTCTTGAGTCTCAGACAATGACCAGAACAGAAAGGGACCTTGGGGATTATTCTCATCCCTGCCGGCCCTCTCCATTATGCAAACAGAGACACAAATGCCTAGCAAGATATAGAAATTACTTATGCTCATGCAGGGAGGAAATGATAGAATCTGTCTTTAATTCCAAGTGCACCTTCCTGTGGTAACATCCCCCCAGCATCCGCTTTGCCACTGTATCTCTCCACATCTTCTCCTGTATGCAACATTCTTATATCTATAATATCCAGATACAAGGTGATGGGACAAGAGATACCGAAACAAGAGGCCCACCTTGCTGGTAAGATAGTTCAGAAGAGAAAGAGATTTCAACAGTGCAGTAGCATGGCCATGAACCAGTCCCTTTGTTTCTCTGTGTGAGAATATCTAGGGGTTGGCATGAAGTAGAGGGACCGGTGATTGGAGACAACTGACTCTCATTGAGCACCAAGTGCATGCTAGCTTGCTTATTTTCATGGATGTTAATGCTTATAACTTATAACTCCCAGAAGAGCCTGGTTGCATCCATTTCATGAAGAGAGAAACAGTCCAAGTGTAAGAGCAACCAGTGACTTCCAGGCACCGTTCCAAGTGGTTTGCTTATTTTTACCAATTTCATACAGAAAGCCTAGGAGTTTGGTATTATTATTAACACAGTTTACACAAGAAACATAAAACTGTTTGGAACAAGCAGGGATATATGGAGAAGCATTGTAGGCCAGGAAGCTAGAAACAAGGGTAACACTGGGTTAATCTGCACACTGGAGCCTGGGGAGATGTGGAGCATTTCAGGAGGTGTCATCTTGGTCACTTCCCAGCCTTCCCTATGAGTTCCAGACCAGCCTCAAAACCAGGTCAACACTTCCCCAAATTGCTCATTTCTATTTCCTTTGCTCTTTTTTTCCCCCATCTATTTTGTTCTGAAAAACCATGTGGCTTTTGAGAGAGTAGGAAGGACAGTGGGACCCAGGATCACCCTGAGATGTTGGGAGGCAACAACAAAAGCAGTCTCTTTACAATCAAGATAAATCATGATAGGGATTGTCATTCACCAGAGTCACGCTCCTCCTGGCACTGCTCAGAGGGAGGCGGGGCCTGGAGTCTAGTTCAGTGAGGTGGAGCAAGGCTGCTTTTCTCCATTTCTCATGCTGTCCCCCTTTCTAAGACCTAATTGATCTGTAATTGAAGAAGTAAAATTCACAAAGGTGGAGAAGAAAGGAAGAACTAGCAGGGTGAAAGTCACCTCCGAGCTTAGCACACATACAAGTTGCCAGGGGAGGGCAGACCGTCTGCCAGGGATCTGGCCACCCTCAGGCAGGTGCGGCCAGCCTGAGCCTCGGTTGGGCCTGGCCTGCCCCTGTGGAGTGTTCCCTCCTTCCTGGAGTGGACCCTCGAGCCTCCTTCTGTCCCGACAGATTCACCACTCACCCACTTGCAAGATCAGCAGTGTTTATATTCAATATTTTTGTACAATAGGCATGAGCTACTGAAAAACAGAAGCTAAAAGAAAACTGAACACCAGATGGGGAAATACCTTATAAATATAAAAAGTCTATTATTATAATTACCACAAACATGGTTACTCCAGTTTTTCATTTCAGAGCTAAGGAAATGGTATCAAAATATCAAATATCATTTAGGAGACTAGGACAGATTTTTGCCAATATCCAGAATGGGAGGAATGATGCTTGCTGTACATTTCTTTTTAACAATTATGAGAAAGATGCAAAGTCAGGCGCAGGCATGTTTGGGAGGATTATTTCAGGCTCCAAAGGCTGGAAAACTATTTAACTAGCAGATCATTTCCTCTACAGAGTCCTCATCAGAGTGTCTTCGTACGTGACAGGTGCACAGATAGAGAATGTTACTGTTACGCTCATGTTACTCATGAGGGATAGGCCCAGGAAACACAAGAAGTGTACCCATCGAGGTAAAGCCAGAGCAGAGATTTAAAACCAAGCTTTTCAAACTCCAAAGCCCATTCTCATAATGTAACAGATGATAACTTCCACAGTCTGAACATAATCCCCCAAGGATAAAGCAAATTTCTCCAGCATCGGGGAGGACCTCTTCCACCCTCAGTGTCCAGCATTCATTCTGCCTCCCTGGAGCCCATGAGACCTGGGGGAAATGTAACTAGGAAAGGGACAAGGAAGACCAGATCTTCACAGGAAGAAACTGGACTGGCACTAATTGGATGCTTGCACAAAAGACTCCACATTTGGAGGCCAAAGTGAGGGAGTTTCCCCTCCATCAAAAGTGTGTATTTTGCATCTTTCCTTTAGAAATTTCTAGCACAGCCTTCTTCTATTCTAACCCGGTAGGCAGAGAAAAGGATTTCCGAGATCTTAACGTGTGGCATTCTCATAAAACCTATGCACCCTTTTATGACATTAAATATTTTATTCTTCCCATGACATTTGAAGACTTCTCTATTTTTTTTCTCTCATCTTATTCCTTTGGGACCTGGTCTTTCTGGGTCTGATGGTATTTCTGGCAAGTTGGTTTTATTGTGCAGAAGTCATTATCTGTGAAAGTCAGGGAGTAGCCTTCACCCTTCCAAAGTGATGTGTTTTACCCTTTGGTAAAAGGATAGAAAGGATGTGGAAGAAGGATGTGGAGGAAGGGAGGAGCGTCAAGCTAAAGTCAGGAGATGGGAACAGCACTTTGAGTTGAGCAAACTGCTGATAACAACCACTAACCCAGACACTGCGGGGATGTGGCACCATCTGGCCCTTACAGAAAGAACATAGCCTGGAGAGTGGTCAGTACATGGCTACATTTCAGCTTCCTGAATCCATGATTTCACATCTCGGGCTCTCAGAGACAGTACTTCTAACACTGGAGAAGCTGGAGAGCAGGCAGTGAACTTCTAGGGGAGAAGCTGAGGATGAATTTATTGGTAGATGGAAAAGAATGTATGTAGAAGGAAGGGTGTGTCTTTCTCTACACTTTTGAAGGTTTCTTTAGACTCACTACTAATTTGTAAACCGGATGCATCATGGACCTGCCTCGTATCTTGTACTTTGGAAAGGTGTCTGTGTGGGAGAACTTGTATTTCCCCATTGACACTTCTACTTTCAGGAGCTCAGAGTAGTATCTTAAAACTATGGTGGCTAGCTTTAGGGGAAGCTGAGCCAAAGTCTAGGTCTGGCACTGACTGACCATGTTTCTCAGAGACAAGTCATTTAAGGCCTCTTTCAGAGTCCTGTTGAGTAAAATAGGAATAATCCTATTTTCCTGACAAAGTTACTATTAGGAATAACAGATAATACGCAGAAACAGTCAGTGGGTGGCCTTGAATAGGCGGAAACATGGTCAGTGTTATGATTATATCTGCTGTCTCCTGCAAGGATAATGGTGGTGGTAGGGATGATGGGAAATAAAATTGTTTAAGTAATTGATGTGTTCTGAGCATCTGAGGTGAGTCTAATTATTACTTTCTCTTATAGGAAGAAAACTGATGTGATGTCCTTACAGTTCCTAAGACCTAGAGCAGGGAATTTAGACCAAGAAGCTAAGTACTAGATGAGCCCTTAACTAGGAAAAATTATTCATAAACATCATTTGTAATGGTTGCCAAATATCCTGTGGGTGGAAGGTATTTCATGTTGCTTTGTCTTCTTAGACATTTTGATTGTTTCCAGTTTTATTGCAAGCAGTGTGTCTATGAGCATTTTGGGAAAAAAGTCTTCTTCTGTGCTTTATTTTTCAGGTTAGATTCCGAGATGTTTGTAAGAAAAATTTTCTAGTGTTCCACAATTTAGGTGAAGGAGTGGGATGAATTAGCAGCAGCAGCAGCAACAACAACAATAAGCCCAGAAGCAATGCTGCACCTGTTTGCCAACCTTTTTCTGTGGCAGACTACCGTTTTGTCTTTAGTTTGCAGCTCAAGGGCAGACCAGGGTGTTTGCCTAAAAGAGTCCTTACACAGGGGAATGATAAAAGTAGAAGTGGTGCTTTAGGGAGTAGAACTCAGTGAAGTGTTCAGGCTGCTTGTGCGAGAGAGTCCAAATGCAAGGACAGGGCAGAGTGGAGTCGATGAGGCAGTGAGGGGTATCTCTTTGAGGTAAGGGGAGTTCACAAGCTGGGAAAGCACAACCTTTCACAGCTGTAATGAGCACATGTGAAATCTGCTTTGCTCTGAATCCTGATACTTTGGCACCTTCTTTAGCTCTGAAATGAAAAACTGGAATCATTGTGTTCATCTTAATTATAATAATAGAATTTTTATATTTGTAAGTTGTGTTCCCCATCTGGTCTTCCATTTTGTTTTAGGATCCCCCCCCCCTACACTTTTCACATGCTCAGCATAAAATGGAACAAATCCAGACACTCCTGAGATGTATATAGAAAAAAAATTCTGAGATCCTTTCTCTCACACACCTACCTTTGAGATGATTTTGCCATAGTTGTTCTATATGTAGACTTCATGTCCATTTCCCCTATGCATATGCAAATACAAATAAGAATTTATACATGAAAATTTAAACATGAATTCATAAAAAGCATTCTGTAATGTTTATGTGGGACAGTTTTCCATGTCAGAACTGTATATCTTTATAGATGCTTTTCCAAGAGCATTTTCTTTTCTTGAAAGACAACTGGCTTTCTAGCGAGAATTTAACCATGTATAATCATTTTCCCTGCATCAAAAATAAAGATGAGAAGCTGTGGGCATAACTCAGCAATAGAGCAGGTCCTTTGTATCAGGATTTGGGTTCAACTCCCAGAATGAAAGATAGATAAATAGACAGACAGACAGACAGACAGATGGACAACTAGCAATTGAGGCCAAACAGCCCTAAAGGTATGGCTAAATAGAACTCTGAAATCTTAAATTCCAATGTAGCCCATCTTATACCTAGGATAATGTCCTTATTTTTCTTTATCATTATCTCTTATCAAGAGTCTTGAGAATAGGTGGGTAAGAAATGGTATCATCAGGCCAGGGATTTCGTTTAGTGGCTCTGGTGTCTACCTGGCAAGTACAGTGGCCCAAGTTAGGTCTACAATAACCACGCACCACAATGCCTGGCATGGTGACTTCCACCTGAAATCTCAGCACTCAAGAGGCAGAAGCAGGAGGATTGCTGTGAGTTCAAGGCTGTCCTGGGCTACACAGTGAGTTCAGGGTCAGCCTGAACTACAAAGTGAGACCCTGTCTCAAGGGGAAAAAAAAAAAAAGAAATGGTATCATCATCATCCTAATTACTAATTATATGAATAATTAAAGTTAATGTTTTCCTGCATCCTCATTGTTCTCCAATTCTTGCCTTAAAAGTCTTTACCCACCAGCCCAGACATTTTTAGATCCATTCACCTGGAGACAGCAAACTATGAAAGATTTCATCAAACACTTGGCAGACTTTGTCTTCGCTGGGCAGTGATAGTGCACCTAGGGAGATGGTCTAGTTATTCCTAACTGTGGAACACAAAAAAGAGAGTAGTTGAAGACATGACACAAGGTTGAGTTCAAGTCCCACCTTCCTGAGTGAGAGGCTGTATAATATGGAGCACATGACTGAATGTCTCTGAACCTCTCTTATGTTGTGTCAAAACTGGGAATTTTCCCTGTTCCTGATGGTGTTTTTGGCAGGACCTGATGTGCTCAGCCAGACATGACTCAAAACAAGTTCCTTGACCTACCTTTTCAAGATCAGTTCCTTTTATGAAACATGGAGTTTGAGGATGTAAAAAACATGGTATTTTTTTCCAGTTTTCAAAAATTATCTTCATTGTCATTGAAATGCAAGGGTGATTTTGGAAGTTCATTATCCTGAGTGTGGTCTAGATCTAGGTGAGGAAATGACTATTTTTCTCAGTAAGGCTCTGCTCGTGCTTTCTACAGTTTCATGATTCTCTCTGAGGTAACTTCCTTTCTGCCAACAGTCCATGCATCAGAGCTGTACTCAGATCTGTACAGATTCAAATGCTGAAGAGGAGTCTGTGTGGACCCAGTGAAGATGCGATGTCTCAAATCCCACTAGAGAGCTATTCTTCCATTTTTTCTATGGGAGGTGACAAAAGTCTCCATCAGTACAATTTCAGGTGAAAGAGATGGAATAAATATTTGTGTCTTCATTGTTGCTTTGCTTTAGATAGATAGATAGATAGACAGACAGATAGACAGACCACCCCAATTAACACTACTTACTTTTTAAAATTTATGAAATAAACATATGCAAGAATGTTTAGCATATAGAGAAAAGATTAGCACCAACTCCTGTCATCTATCCTCCAATAAATACCATTTGTAATTTGATCAATTTTCATAGATTTCTTGGATGATATATATCTTCAACTGTTATTATGAGATGAGATATGTATAGGATATCATGGGAAATATTATTTACTAATTAAGGAATATCTACCCAACCACTACTCAGATAAACAATGTGAACATTGCCTGCATCTCAGAAACCCTCCTCCAGATTAGCTACCATGTTCCATTTCTCATTTCAACCTTGTTGTCTTGTAGAAATGGCTCTCACAATGACTTTCATCTTACTTACGTACCTTATCTTTTCTTTATAGTTTTCCCCCTATATGGAGACAAATGCAAAGAGTAAAACTTTTATCTTAAATATGACTGTTATCAGTTGATTCTCCATCATATAACACATCTCAGCAAATTAGATCTTTGTAAAACAGATCTTTGCCTTTAGTTGCAGCAGAAGTGGTTTGTCAGTCAATCAAAGATTCATTTGAATTTCAAAGTTTACGCCCTCACTGTGTGTGAGATCACTACTGAACCCTAAATCACAGAGGTGATCCATGCTCTGGCCAGCAGAGAGATCATGGGCATTTGCATGACCAGAAAGTAGTGCTTTGGGTTCTGTTATCTGGAGTCCCATTGGATCTTCTTTTCTGTCCCTTAGGATGAATGCTCCTACCTCATATGAGTTCCGTCTGGTGTAGACTTTGGTTCAGGCTCCTACTTCCCTCCTTCAAATCTTTGGCGCCCACACAAACATATTTTTTCCCCTCCAGCTGGCCCAAAACCTTGGAAGCTTTTTCCAAAGCTAGTTTCAAAATGATACATCTTGAGCTCATCCTGGGCAAGGGGAGAACCTCTGAGGCAAGGAATGAGGCAGAACAAGAGGGAAAACATCTCCAGTGACTCTCAAGTGTAACTTGTCTCCCTGAGTCTCCAGCTTCTCTCAGAAAAATGTTCTTGCTGCCCCCATTTTGATCGTAGAGATCAGCTCAGGAAGAGAGTGACCTGCCCACGGCCACTTAGATAGGAACTAGCAGCACTGGGATTATGACTCTGGTAACTGCTCGAGGAAACTGACAGAGACTTTACAGTGGCTTTAGAGTCAGGTTCTCAGCCTCCCTGCTGTGCCAGAGATGGTGTCAGGCAAGGCAGTGTCTGTTCATTTACATGTACAATGGCACTGAAGCATGGGCTTGCTGAGACAGGTGAGGGAATAGCATTCTCAGGATTCTACCCATATTCAGTACTCAGAAAATAATATCTAACTGAGCGAATCACATAGGCTGGTGAGGAAGACTTCATGTGCCTGCTCTGGGATGTGGGTGGTAGGTGCCTTGCCATGAGCATCAGAATTTCTGCTTAATTCTTAGCGCCTGAGAATATTCTTCCACCCACTTCCATTCCTGGAACGCTGGACTTGGGGAACCTCATTCTTTCCAAGTCCCTGAGGG
>PVIR01033097.1:0-18139 GCA_004026965.1 Petromus typicus | reverse complement strand
CCCTAAGACAGAGCAGACCTGCAAATGACTAAGTCCAAGGACAACATATTAACATACTCCTACTCTGTATTTCGATCTAATGGAAACTCAGCTCAGTGAAACTAGAAAGGTCTAAAGTTTAATTTGCTAAAGCTGACTGATTATCAGTGTGATGTTCCTCTAGGGCACACACACACACATTAACCTTTTACAGTGGAAAATGATAATGCTGTCATTCTGTTAGTATAAATAGCCAAAAGCAAGAAAGTTTTTTGCCTAAGTGGTGTTTTGTTGTCAAGATATTGTGGAAAACATATAAACCAGAAAAGCTGGTGGACAAGCTATTTTTAATTAAGGTTATTCAGAGATCCAGCCAGAGGCTACCTGGGCTGCACGCTGTTCTGCTCCAGTAAAAGATCATTATTAAAAACAAAACGAAAAATTAAACGGGTCAATAAAGTCTGAGCTCTACATTCTGGAAAAAAATGATAGCTTCCTAATTATGCCAGGCTAACAGCCTCACAGGTCTTAGGTAGGCCTTACCTCCAGGGGCCACACTCTGTAATGCACCCCGGAGCAGGCCAAGGGTGGCAGCCGCACCTTCACCTCCACCTCTGGAAGGGTGGAGGGAAGTGCTTGCCCTCTGGCCTTCACATTTCAACATCGGCAGCTTCTCCAGGACACACCTGGCCTCCTACCGCCTCTGGCGTCCCCTATGGGTGAAGCAGCACCTTCTCTGACTGGGTGTGCACCAGCCCCCACTCATGTCTCTTTCTGTCATCTGCTATAGACAACAGAGTTGTCACATGCTGTGAGGCACCTGGCCCTGCTGTCTGCGCTCCAGACACCATGACTACTCAGTGGCACTAATAGCTGAATGCGTCTGTTGAATTCAGGAGCAGTGTCTGTGGCCACCTACCTGCAGACCTAAGCTCTGGCTATCAACCTCATTTTACCAATGACAGACCCAATAAGATGTCACTGATTTGACTCCTGTGTCCCGTGTCTACCCCTCCCGCAGCCCTCCCACAGGAAACAGAGGGAGGGGTTTTGTTTTGTTCAATAACCAACCCCCTCTGAGTGTGTCATAAGCCAAATGGAATTCTAACTCAATTACCATCCACAGAGGGACTTCTGTGTGCCCGGAACACTTACATACATCTCATTTAATCTCCACAAGACCATTACCCACCTTTTATCAAAAGAAAACAGGAATGAAGACGTTAAGTGAGTTATGTACCCCAGATGACTAATGCATGGCAGAGCTGAGAGTGGCCTGAGGTGTGACTGGGCCCAAAGCCCAAGCCCTTTTGAAAGGACCAGAGCAGGGTTAGCTCTGGACTCAGGGTACACGGCTTGGTGATGAACTACCAGTTCCAGGAAAGTGAGCAGAAGACTAAGTTTCTACAATGAAGGGAGGACTGCTCAAGACTGAGGGCCCCAGGGCTATAGTATGATGCTCAGAGAGGACAAGGGCATGGGCTGACTCACCCCAGGCCCAGGTGCTACTACTGAAGCTAGGAAGAGGGTCCGTCCCGTGGCCTGTTGAGCTGAGTACCAGGGGGATCTGTGAAAGGTGGAGACATTCGAAAGCAGTACATGGAGCTGAGCTTCCAGGTCTGAGGCTAACTACCACAGTAACTCCGTCACAATCAGAAGCATAATGCTACTGCACGTGGATATGTGCACTGTGACAAGAGTATTGCTGTGTATTTCAATCGCCCCACCTCTTCCGGTTCCTCACCTACCTCCCAGAGGACAACTGCTCTGGTTGTTGGCCATGCAAGCTTCTTCTGAGGAGGGCCAGCCATAAACACATCAGATTAATGGGCCTGGTGTCCAGTCCCAGCTATTCAGTTCTGTCTGTGTGCAAAAGTGGCCACAGCTGTTATGCAAACAAAAGTCATGGCTGTGTGTCAGCAAATCTCTATCAGAAATACTGAAATCTGGATTTCATATAATTTTCACATATTACTTTTGTTACTATTCCCCTAACCATTTAAAAGTGCAGAATAGTTCTCAGCTAACAGTCAGTGGACTGGTGCTGGCCATGGCTGCAGTCAGCTGAGCTCTGGCCGGGAGGAGGCACCGTATCCACACAGGCTCTCTTGTCTTCTGTGGCCTCGGAGGGCAGCTGCAGCCACACCACAGTGTCCTATGTTCATCTCGCTAAAGCCTTTTCAAACCAAAGAGAGTTTGAGAACAGAGTTCTATGGAAGGTCTCTGTAATCACACCTTTAACCAAAATTTCCAGGTACTAAACAAAGAAAGTGGAAGTTGACAGGTTTATATCAGTTTTACAGTTTCCAGAGTCACTGTGGCTTCCATTTTATGGCCTATCAAATTAGTATTTGATACATATATTCACCTTTACAAATAGAACGTACACTGCCATCTAGCGTTAAGCAACTATTTTAACAATTTCTAAGGTTTTCTTTGCCCTATACATCAGGATTATTTTATGGATTTCAAAATACAAATGAAATGCATTTAAAAGCATAAAATTGCCTATTTAAGTATATATGGACACAGCATCAGGAATTATTTAAAATTTATTGGCAATGTAACTATTTTTTTCTGTTGAATTTATATGAAATATTTCCATTTTTGTATATACTGACAAAGTTAAGAAAGGCAAAAACAAAAACAAAACCTCTGCATAAGGTTTTGTTTACATTCTCAAACTCTGAGAGGAAGAGTCCTGAAGAGTAAAAACTCCGTCTTACTATATGTCATCCCAAGAAGATGCTCTGGATGTGCAGTCCCTATGCCAAGCTCAGCTCTTCCTCCCTTCATTCGCACAATAAAGGCCAGTGCAGCCAGGAAGGGGTAGAGACCGCTCCTATACGGCGGGCGGGGTCCCATGTGTGCTGAGATACAGACCCAGAAGCTGTCCCAGAAACTGATTTGGTCACAATATTTTCTTTCTTTTTTGAATTTCAGTCTTTCCAAAGGCATTTTAGGTGGTTTGCATCATCCCTTCACCGGTACAATGGGCATCTACTGAGCTAGAGACTCTTCGGTCTGCCTGTCTGACACAGAACTGAAGAGTTGGTGCTCTGGTTGAAGACAGCTAGAGTGGAGCAGGTAGGGGTGAAGACAGATAAATAGATTTTTCTTTCTTTTTTTTTTTTTTTTTTTTAGACAGGGTCTCACTTTTTAGTTTAGGCTGGCCCTGAGCTCAGCCTCAAACTCACATCACAGTAATCCTCCTGCCTCTGCCTACCGAGTGCTGGGATTACAGACATGAGCCACCACGCTTGGCACTGTGGTATGTGGTGCTGATCCCTGCTGGGGTGAATCTCCACACCCAGTATTGTGATGCGGTTACCAGATATAACTCAGGTCCTTGCGCTTGCAAGACAGGCGCCTGAACCACTGAGCTAACTCCCCCGCCCAGATTTTTCTTTTTAATGCAAAGTAGGGACACAAATAAGACAAGAGCTAAAAAGAATGCTGGGTAGATAAAGACCAAAGTGGCAAAAATAGAGTGGACAAAGCCAAAACTTGATTTCATGAACATGAATTCTCTGTATTCATGAATATGTTCACTTCATCAGATTCAACTACTGAAAACACTGAGATGAAAATAAATGCCTCTGTAGTGAACAGGTAAGGCCCTTACCTGGTTAGTCCCTACACAAGACCATATAACAACTATGCACATAGTATTTACCCTGCATTAGGTGTTATGAGGAATCTAGAGGGGATTTCAGGCGTGTGCAAAAATATGCCTCTTCACTTCAGGGACTGGGCAGCCATGGACTGGTTTCCTGGCTGGGGTGGTCCCAGAGTCCAGGCCTTTGCTGCTCCCACACGTGACTGCATTACTATAAGTCAGGGAGCAAGAAATTTGAAGGAACTGAGACATTTTAAGGAATATATCACTGGAGAAAGACATTTAAAATGTGGTGAGTTATCACTTCACACTTCATTCACGATTACCCACACTAGATGTCTGCAAGGATGTGATGCACATGCAACCTTTGTGCCTCACTACTGGCAACGTCAAGCGACTCTGGAAAACTGTTGGTAGTTATTTTATTTTTAATTTTTAAATTGATTTTATTGGTACATTTTATATATACATTATGATCACATTCAAAATTGAGGGTTTGTACCAGTACATGACACATCTTGATTCTTATCTGGTAGTTGTTTTAAAGCCAAGTGCACACCCACCACACATGTGACCCGGAATCTCACTTCCAGGTGCTTACCTAAGGAATACATGCTGGAGACAAGATGTGCTACTCACAGTGACTCTCAAGCTGGATGCCCAACTTGGTAGAAAGCAAACACAGCAGTCTCTTGCTGAAAGACACAGCACTTAAGAAGAACAACACGGTATTGTAGCCATATGCTGTGCGAAAGAAGGCAAACACACAAGGCAATGTACTGCATGACTCCATTTTTACTCAGTTTGAGAAAAATTCCCAGCCTTGGTGATAAGAGTCTAGGAGGAAAGCTTCAGAAAGGTGGTGGACACTGAAGCCTACCTTTAGGGTTAGGGAGGGGTCCCTGGCGGGGAAGCCAAGAGTCAAGTGCTGTGGTCAGCACACCGTTGGTTAAAGTTAAAAACAGCTTTAACATCTTCAAAGACTGTAGGAAAAACAATAAATAAAACCAAAACCAAGAAAGAAGATGTAACAGAAAGCAAATGAGGGCCACAGAGCCTAAAGCCTTTCTCTCTCGCCCTTTAGAGAAGGCTGTCTGATTCTCAATGCAGACCTTCTCCCTAAATTGAACACAGGATGAAAAAGAAGGTGAACATGTGTATGACTTAAGGAGGAAGCCAGGGCAAGTGTGTGCACTGAAGGGAAAAGGACAGTCTGCTCAACATGAACAGATGGAAATCATGAATGCTGTGATGTCACAGAGGAGAGAAAGAGCACAGGACAGCAACTCTTAGGAACAGAGAGACCTGGTCCCCTGCAGCTGGAGCAGAGGGGTCTGTGTGAGAAAGGCCTGACAGTGATGCTGCAGGGGCTCCCCATTTCCAGGAGAGGCTGCTGCTGTCTCCAGGGCTATCTGACCACTCTAGGAAGCTGTGAGCTTTCCCCAGCACTCCCAAGCCAGGGACTACACCCCCTTTCTGTTCCACAGGACCAGTCACCCAACTTACTATAAATTTAGCCCTTGTTTATGCCCATCCCTAGAATGCATGCTCCACAGATGCAGCAGGATTTGTCCCCCACCCCGCCCACCCCCCAAGGATGCACTCAAGACCTTGAACTTGCCAGGCAGGTGCAGGTGCCACTGAGCTATATCTCAGCCCTATCTCCTTCATTCTTAATGTGCCCTAGGAGTCAGAACAGCCCCAGGCAATGAGCGGGCATTTAATAAACATTTGGAGAACTAAGGAGTGAACCTGCAGAGATGGGAGGTCTCAGCGTTGGTGCCAACACCTTCTGTGGCAGATGCTGCCTCACCATGGAGAGCTGCCCTGAGCACTGAAAGACCATGCCACAACACCAAGACTGGAGTCTGACGGGAGACACTGAGGGATGAGGGACAGTGTGCCTGGAAGGTGGAAGGGCAAGAGTACCCAGAGGACACAAGGCATGCAGGGAGGGCACTTGGTCTGCAGTGAGGCCAGATCACCAGAGGCAAAGCCATAGTTAGTGGACATTTGTGGAGGATCTGCTCAGGTGGTGACATAACCCAAAGGGTGTTTGAAAAGACGACAGCCATGCAGCAGTAGAAGCTGGACCCAGGCACCAGGAGGAACTGTACAGCAGTCACATTAGGAGATGAATCAAAGGACTCATCAAGGTGCCCTGAGAAACAAAGTCCCCATCAGAGTGTCCATGCTCCTGTCTGCAGCAAGGGTTAAAAGCCTCTAAGAAGGACAAAGAAGAAGGCAGCCAGCAGGACTAAGGCTGGGTACTGGCAGGGAAGGGTCAGGAGGGGGAGGAAAAGAAGTGTGCACATGACGGTACCACCAGCCAGCAAAAGCACGAGCCCAGGCCAGGACAGCAAGACGGGCAAAGGCAGCCTGGTGGCACGTGAGCAGCTTGCTCCTAACAGGCTCAGGGGATGCAGACGCATGTCCCAGCTTCATGCTCTGTTGTATAAGTGGCAGGAAGTGTTATCTGCGAGGAGACAATGGCACCTGCAGAGGTACAATCAGACCAGAAGAGGCTCCTGTCTGGGCACAGCAGGGCCCTGGCTCTGGACCTCTCTTTTACACTGTAGCTATTCTTCTGACGCCAAACCGATCTTCCCCAGTACAGCTCTGAGTTGTTCAGTAAAACATGAGGACAGAAAGCTGTAAATATAAAATATAGTCGACAAAGTCATGGCAACAACTGATGCACTTACCTATAAGCATTGATATAATCTTTCCTGTGCTCCAGAAGAAAATCTTTCAGTTTGCCAATGTGAGAAATCTAAAATTTAAAAAAGCAAACAGATTACAATCAGGTAATAAATTCCACATTAATGACATGGGACGAAGGCTGTGGAAAGGCTTTGAACCAGAGTGAGCAGTTCTGATTTCAGACTCCTGGGTGGCCATTGACTTGTGACTTGGTCTCTGTCAGTGACCCCTTCTCCCTCTCTCCGCTGTGACCTATGACATTAGGAACAGAGGAGCTCTAAGAACAGAAGAGATAAAGTGAGGTAACACATCTGCTAACCACACAGCACGATGCCAACAAAGGTCAACACACTTCCCTGTGTGTTGTATCTACAATTTTACAATTATTCCTTCTTCCAATTGTTCGAGGGGATAGACACTAAGACTGGAGCTGCAGGTGCATGAAGAGGGGCCAGTGGGGAGCCAGGTTGGAGAAAGGTTTGGGGAGATGAGTCATCTCTGCTCAGCAAGTCCCCACCTCCCCTTTGTCCGCTCCCATGGATGAGAAAAGGGGACACCAAGGCAAGAGTACAAGGCTCCATGTAGGCCTCACTGATTTCTAGTCTCATGAGCCCCCAAAAGTCCTTCTACATGCCAGGTACTGTGTGGAGCTAGGGAATCACAATTAAACAAATGAAAGCGAGAAGGAAGGAACCTTGGCTCGCGATGGCCAGCACCTAGTGTTTCCTGAAGGGGGGTGATGAACTGGCTGTGGCCTGTCTGCTCCCCTGACCCCACTCCCTCTGGACCCAGGCTCTACTTTGTACTCCTGCCAAGCTGTGTCCACCCTCAAAGGCTGCTGGACTTTCATCTCTTCAGAGAGCTTTCCTGTCAAGGCCAACTCAGCCTAATTTTCACTCTGCTCTGAACTTAAAAGAACTCTGCACACCACCCACTTGGCACTCAGTGATACCTGGCTGTGCACACTGACTTCACTCTTACACATGCTTCTCTGTTAGCCACATTTGGGACGTCACAGGGAAGGGCTGCACAACATTCCCTGTAGTTCTAGGCCCAGAAAGCACAAAGTGTGATCAACAAACATTTGTGGAATGAAAATATGTTTAAACACAACATAGTAGTTTTTACAAAATAGCATTTTCCACAAAACATTCCACCAGTCTAGACTGCTACTATAAATATGGTCTGAAAAGGTACCTTATACTCTGGAGGACAGGACCGGAAGGAAATAGTGGAAGCGAGGCTCCAACACTGCTGCGCCACGCAGATGAGCAGTGCCTGTCTCTCCAGCACCTGCACTGACAAACACTATTGCATTCCTGCCTCCTACTTCCCAAGAGCCGCATGTGGGCAGCGATAACCCCTGTGCTCACTGACCAGCTTGGGAAAGTGGCCTGCAGACAGACTGACTTGTACAATGACATGTTCCCTGTGCAGCAGGGCTCAGCATCAAGCTCAGGGCTGAGCCTGAAGTCACTCATTTTCCACTGTGCTGTAGCTGTTTTCCTCACTTTCTGCTCCTGTTCCACTTATGCTCATCATGAAATCTCACTTTAAGTCTGTTAAAAAATTTTTAAGAGAGGTACAAATAAGGTTTTATCACATCATACACAAGATTTGATTAAATGATTCCCATTTCAAACCTAAACCTAACCCTCCTAACCCTAACCCTTGCCCAGCAGGGATCAAAAGCTGCTTACTCCTCACTTTCTCCCATCCAAGGGCCATGTAATGGAGAAAAAGGAGCAGAGCAAAGGAAATGGTGGGTGGATGCACAGGGCAGTGGGAAACCCTGGTCTCTCTCCAGGATTTGGGGTTTTCTCCGGTTTATCGAGCACCAGTCACACACAGATGGTCCCTCAGCTTTCTTCCACCACAACCAGTCCCATTCTTCCTGCAGCGCTGCCCACACATACCCAGCCTTCATGCAATCAGTGACAACTCATGCAGATTTCCTGTCACCAGCCTGCAAGCTCCGAGGAGCTGGAAGGTACTCTCTCTTCCCAGCACTTGTTGGTCACAACTCCTAAGTACAGCCTTTCAAGATTTTTTTTTTTTTGAGACAGGGTCTCACTTCTGTAGGTCAGGCTGCCCCCAAATTCCCTATGTAGCTCAGGCTAGCCTTGAATTCATAGCAATGCTCCTGTCTCTGCCTCCTGAGTACTTGGATTACATGCATGAGCCATCACGGCTGACATTGTGGTATGTGGTTACTGGGGATCAAACTCAGGACTCTATGTTTGCCAGACCCTGGAACCACTGAGCTAAATCCCCAGCCTGCTTTTTAAGATTTTTTAACTGTTGGATAAACACTGGCCACTAACCACAGAAAGATGATGCCTACCATGGAAGACAGAATAATGTTTTTGCAGCCTCATGTTCCTCTAAAGATGTCCTAAAATCTGTGACTACCTGGCATGGAAAAGGAGGACTTGGGCTGAGGATTTACTTCAGTGGTTCTGGCACCTGCTTTGCAAGCCCAGGGTCCTAAGTTCAATCCCTAGTAACCACATACCACAGTGCTGGGTGTGGTGACTCAATGCCTATCGGCAATCAATACCATACTCCACAGTGCCAGGTGTGGTGGCTCATGCCTGTAATCCTAGCACTTGGCAGCAAAGGCAGGAGGATTGCTGTGAGTTCAAAGCTGGCCTGGGCTACATAGTGAGTTTGGGGCCAGCCTAAACTATAAAGCAATACCCTGTCTTAAAAAAAAAAAAAAGGGAGGATTCATATAGTAATCAGCTGACTTCATATAAGATCACTCCTGGTTAGCCTCAGAGGCCCAAGGAACATGAGGGTCCTTAATTTTGGAAAGAGTGATATGGTGCATGGAAGACAAAGTCCACAGATGCTGCTCTGCAGATGGAGGTGGGGCCAGGGTGGAGGGGTGGGGCCCTAATCAAGCCTCCGTGCGGACATCTGAGCAGCAGAGCTGTAAGACAGGAAGTCTGCTGTTTTCAGCCACAGGGTATGTTATGAATACATCTATTTAGTGTCTTAACCTTTGTAACAGTTTCTTCCACAAGTCATAAGACTTTCCATAAAAAGTTCAGAAAAGGTCCAAAGGAGTCTGCCATACTCCCTTTGTTCTTTTCTCCACTTTGAGTTTGGTCAGGCGGGCAAGAGTAGAGCAGTTTGAAGGGATGTGCCAGAAATGTGAAGGCCCCAGAAACATCTCACTAAAACATAATCACAAGAGGTTTCAGTTCATCAGGTCCAGCAAATGTGTTCCTATCCTCACAGGCTCTGTAAAGGCAAATTTCTGCAACAGAGCTCATCATAACAGAGTAAAGCTGGTTCCAGGTTAAATGGAATTTTTTGTAAGAGGTGTTAAGTAATTACTGACTTAATAATAACGTCAATATAATAATACTTAACACGAGTACACTGTATAAAATAACATTCTAATGCAGACAATGAAAAGAAAGGGAGCATCAAGATTACTTCAGACATTGATGAGCTCTGAAATGTCCATTATATTCCTTAAAATACATATAAATTCACAGCAAATCAATAATAGAAAATTTCAACAGGCTGTCGATTTGTCTAAACAGGTACAGTTAAGTCCACAAGCAGCATTAAATGACAGGGTTATCTCTGTACAAAATGGTTTGGACAGTTCAATCACATGACTGTCATCAGCTTTAGGGAGACTCTTCGCCAAGCGGTCTGTTTATTGCCAGGCTTAGTCCTAGTTTTGAGAATAAACTGCCAAAGATTGCTCCTTTCACAGAATTCTGATCTGCTCCTTATGCTTCCCAGTGTTTAGAGAGGTTAAGTGGTCATGTGCTGTGGATTTTAATGTTTCCACACAGGTCCCAATTCCGAGTCACCTGTAGGATGGTCATATGCCTATAACCACAGAGCATATTCTTTCAATAGGAGAGAAACCACCTTGGTGAAAAGTTGGATGAGAAAATCACAGTGAGAATAAAGTACATTTGCTCTGTAAAACTTGTGTCAACTCCCTAGTGAAGGTGTCACTGAAGGCATGAGGGCAGGGGGCAGGGACGGGGTTCTGAGGGAAAGGATCGCTGGTGAGGTCTCTGTAGGACCAGGTCGGTGATGGGACATAACAGCAGAATTGGAGATCAGGGAATGGTGCGGAACGGTGTGGAAGGGAATGGTGTGGAAGTCACTTCATGCAGCACTGCAACAGGGTGGTCACCATGGAAGAGCCAGTGTGCCTTTGCAACCTCTCTTCCCCCACCTGGGAAGCTGCCTCATTCTACCCTGAGACACCTGCTTCTCCTTTCAGGTTCTCCTGTCACCTCCCCCATGGAGCCTTCAGAACACTTCCTCAGTCCCTGAAAGACACCCGTTTGCACTTCCCGGGTTATGCCAGAGGTATTTATCAGTGGCCCTACCAGACTTACTTAAGTCTTTGAGCTCCAAACCTCTGTCCTATTCCTTATTTTGTAGCCCCAGCAACGCGAAGGTAAATCCAACAGAAAAGGCTTGAAGACTGACATAGCCTCATGTTCTGGCTGGATCAAAAAGGCCAAAGATATTGCAGAGGCTGTGCCTAGGTGTATAAACAGAGGAACAGGGACCAGTCAACTACCTGTGCAAAATAGTTTCCCCAAGGAAGTTGGCCAGGTGTGTGTGGAAGGTGCAGTGATGCCAACAAGGTGGCCCAACTGTAGTGTGACTGCCCGTGGGATGATCGTGTCCCCACAGTGAACCACCTTCCACCTGACTGAGTTCTGCCCTTCTTCATTAACTAGGTCTCCATGGGGAGGATGAGTATGGCTGCAGAACAGAGAATCCTTTGCTTCTGAAACTTCAACTTTAGCTAAAAGAGAAACAGAACAGAATGCAATATTCTCATTACATCTCCCTGTGCCAGGCACTGTGAGTGGACTGCTCCACTCAATTCTGCAAACAAGTATTTTTTAGGGGGAAGACAGTGGCAGAGCTGGCACAAGAGTCCTCAGCATCCACGCTCCAAGTCCCCAGTGATCTCTACTTGATGAGGCTGCCCTGTGTCACTGCTACTGTATTGGTTAAGTGAGCTCCCACTCAACTCTGAATGATACTAAAATTATAAGGAATTTTTACTTAGGTGTGATGATGGTGTTATGGATCATGATTATGTTTCATTATCTTTTTTGGTTTTAAATTCTTTCTCATTTAGAGTTAAGCTTTGAAAAATATACAGAGAAATGTTTTAAAAGCCAGGATTCACTTCAAAGTAAGATCGGAGAGGCCAGAAAAGACACAGGGTCTGTCATGAGTTGACAACTGCTCAAGATGGGTGCGTGTGCACACACAGGCTCCTTGAAGGTAATTCTCTCTCAACGTCTACTCTCATACACAGTTCTTCTTTCAACATCTTTAATCATATTGATATACAGATTTCCCATATCCATATGAGTCTACATATCCCATAGGCAAACCAACAACTAAATGCCAATAATCTCTAGCTATTTTATTTCTTAAAACCTTTGGTTACATTTTATTTAACAGCATCAATATCCCTTTAAAAAAAATCAACAGCAAAACTTTGAGGCAGAAGAATTCCAAGAGCTCTATGAGCATTCGCTACTCTGCTTCCCAAAGCAGATGTGGAGGACAATCATGCTGCCTGGCTATTGCACAGCTGAGAAAGTGCAATCAGAGAGGAGAAGACACTTGCACAGGCCCACATGGTTTGAAGTTGGGACTAAACTGTCCATTAAAGTCTCAGGAAGAGTTCTCCTGGAGCTCCCTGGCATGGCTGGAGCTGGGGAAGGCAGTCTCTGTGAGTGGCACCTGGTACTTATCTGCTCACACCTTAAATCAACTGCACAACACATGCTTGATTTACCCAGAAATCGCAACTCACCAAGTACCAACCGTTACGAGTCAGGCAGTATGTAAACTGCTTGACGTGTGCCTTGTCATCCTTATGCTTTATAAAAATGGTACGACTCAAACATTACCCAATGTTCACTTAAATACGGAAACTGAGCTGGCACAAAGTCACCAAGTGGCAAAATGGGGACTGACTACAGGTCCTTCATGACTCAGAGGTAGTATTATTTATGCTGTATTATGTCGTCAAACAAACTAATCAGCCACGGAAGTCTGGCCTAGCTAAATCTTATTTTTTCTTCATAGAAATATAAGCCAAGTTTTTTAATATGGGAGTATTTGTGTATGCTAATTGAAACTTTTTTTTTTGTTTGTTTGCTAAGCATGTACAAGCCCCTGGCTTGGATCCTCAGTACCACAAAAATAAAACAAAATACAAAATACCCCTCCAATCCATCCCCAAAGCAAAGTCCCTGCATCGGTATAAAAAGATCTAAAGGAAAGGCATGTCTCACTGATCAGAGCTGTCTCCTCTGAAATCAGCTGCTGCTTATGTTTTACAAGGACAGTCAGAAAGCCTCCTATGTACCAATCAAGTTACCCGTTAGCCCCAGAGAAGGTACAGGGCAGAGAAGCTCCAGGCAAAGGACTGTGTGTAGCTGGGAAAAACAGGGTGGACAAAGTGAACCAGTGAGAATGCAGGGAGGTGGCTGATTCTTGGATTATAATTCCCACTCTGCCACTCACTGCCAAAGGTGCACTGCAGCAGAAACTGCAAGACCAACACTCTTGGCTTCTCTCCTGGGCCTCCAAGCCTTTCAGGAGACAAGGAGTAGCCTACCTGATTTATGATCTGGAGGAGCGAATGGGAAACTGACCTTCCGATCCATTTCAGATGAGCCAGCCAGCAGAGAGGGTATTTTCTGGCCCAACCCTGCCCATCTTTGGGCAGAAAGCTAAAGCCAGCCTCTCTACTTGGCTTCTTTTCTTACTCCTCTGATTTTCTTTCAGGTAGTTCCAATGCTAGGCTAAGAATAAAGGGGTATGCTTTATTAGCTCCACTGAACTCTTAACCTTTGCCAGCTGAAGTTTTGAGCAATTTTCGTAATCTCCCTAGGCTTCACTACAAAGGAAAAGGGGTACAATTAAAAAATAGTAGCACAAGTTAATAGTCAACTGTATTGCATGCCTACTATGTAGCAGGCATCAACCTACATGTTAAGCATTCATGAATCTCTGCTTCTCCTAATGACCATGCTGGGTAGGTCCCACGATTATACCAGATGAGAAGACCCTGAGGTGAGTGGTTCCAAGTAAGTGGGAAACTGATTCTCAAAGCAAATGCTGAGCTACCGACTCACACTGATGGCCCTGCTGACCCACCTGAGCAAGACAATGTCTCTGAGGACCCCGAGAACAAAGTGGTTCGGGAAAGGAGACAGAGCAGAGTTACCAGACACACTCCAGGTGAGCTTTCTTTTTCATTAGGCTGATGCTTAACCAAACAAGCCCTTTCAACACCATTCTAAAACTATAGGTGTATGTCTTATTCATCTCTTTCTTTCTCTAAAGGTAAATCAAGTTCATTTTTCACTGGTTTCATTTTAATAAGTCTAATTCTACAATATATCAACACATTGAAATCTTCCACACAACACATTTACCAGAAAAGCAATTGATTCTAAAAGAGTAGTTGTGTGGTGCCTGGATGAGATGCATGGATAGAGAAAAGAAAGACTCTCTTATTATCTGTCTTTATATTTTAGGAGGTTTTACTTCACAAAAACAAAACCCCCAAGTGTGATGCTGTGAGGAAACCACTCTGTTGCCATGGACACAAGGTAAGCGCAGACAGCTCAGGCACAGCCAGGGCTGCCCAGCAGGTGCATGGTGGGGTCTATGCCTACTTGAAGCTGAAGCACACAGAGGGGCCTCAGGGACTGCTCATCCCCAAAGTGATGGCTGTCTGGGGACACCATTTAAAGAGTGCCTTCTTAATACTTTTTGGCATTGAAAAATTGCCAACAATCAGTATGTAACCTCTGTAATTAGAAGTGTTTTAAAACAAACAAAAGTAGTTCTTGTCTGACTAAAACTGCACACTGGTTCCTTATTATCCAAGGGAGCTTCTGCTGCCTTCTCCACACTCAGCACTTCCCTTGTGGAACCCTCCACTTTTGACCTTCTCTTGTTCACAAGGCTCTGCTCAAGGTCATGCTCTGCCACTTCCAGGATGGGTGGAGGTCCCTCCCACAGTCACCTCCCCTTCAGAAGTGTCCCCATCTGCCCTCGTCTTCATGTCTGTCTGACACATGTGCTCACATAGTGGTGCCTCCGTCATGGGTTTGTGTACCGACATGGGGTCTCCCTGAGATTTACTGGTTGGTTTTGTCACAATTCTTCTGCTTCAGCCACCTGAGTGGGGTAGAGGAATGACCATTCCCCAATAGTCAGTAATGATCTCACGCTCCAAAAGGACTGTGTTTTCTATGCCCGTGGAGAGTTAGTTCAGAAGGTAAGATAGTACCTGCCAGCACGGTGTGTCAGCTGCACACTTCTCACCATCCGCTAGGTGGCTACACATGTGCAAAAGCACAAACAGTAAAGGGGGGGGGGACAGAACTCAGTTCTCTGGCACTCAAAGCTTCCAACAAAGGCCTGATTGATTAGGAAACACTAAGTACTCATTTGCATAATTTGCCTCTGCAAGCAGCAAGCATTGTTCAAGATTAAAGAGACTCCAGTAGGTCCCTCTGGCATACTGTAAAAAGTTCCCTGTAACACAGTCATTACTTTTTTCATTCAGTCAGTGGACACTGCTTGCTGTTCAGTGTAGTGTGCGGCCAAAGGCATGGCCAGAACAGCACCATTGTATAAATGTTTGCCAACTACTGATAAGTAAAATGATTTTCACAAGGATCATGTTCCAGAGTTTAATTTGGAGCCCACTAACTAAATTTTGAATCCATTCCCTTCAGTCTTAATTGAAAAATGCATCATTACCAATTACTAAAAGCCTTAATTTAAAAGTTCAAAACTAAGGCACTCCTGGACCCTGCAGAGTCACAGTGGGGGTATCCAGTCTGTCCCCATGCAGGACAACACCCTGGCCGAGTCACTCACAAAGGGCCTGGCACAGCCAGACACCCCACTGTGCTCTGACTGCCATTTGTTAGGGGCTAATGCACAGATCCCCTTTTCTTGTTCTTTCTTCTTCGGGCAACTGCTTTGTAAGCACGTCCTGCAGGCTGCGCCTGTCTCCTCTCATGCTCCCCTAGTTCCTCCTGAAACTTGCCCTCAGTGGGCAGAGGTTCCAAAGTGCGGTCCAGTCCGTGGGCTTTCAGCTGAACAGGCTCCACTTCTCTCAAGCCTCTGCTGCTCGTGCCACCCCCCTTCTCTTCTGGGGGGTTTAAGCCTATGACAGCTTTTCTCTCTCTCCTTCCCTGCCTCCTTTGCCTGTGCTAACCTCTGAAACTCACTTCTCCAATTCTCATCGCTTGGCTTTTGACATGTCCTTGCTGAGCCCATTCACTCCAATCCACAGTTCTGCCCACCCTCCATAAACTGCCCACGGGCTGCAGCCTGTCTTTGCAGCAGCCAAACACACAGCTCTCTCCACCTCCTGGTCCCTTCTGCCCCAGGGCCGCAGAGACAAAGCCTGGAGCCCTTCCCTGGATCCTTCAAGTCAGTTGACTGGCCTGACATTCTTTCATTCTTTACTTCCTTCTTTTCACTCACAGAGGAACTTGGTGGCTGCTCTTATCTGTGCACTCTCTGCATGACAACTTGCCAGACTGTGGCTTTTCCTTAGCAAGGGCTGCAGCTCACTCCCACTGTATGCCAATCCAGAGCTCCGTGGGCTGAGGAACAAGCAAATGCCTATGGAGCACTCAGCCCTACCCCTTCCCTCCTTTGGGCCCACTTTCTCTCTAAAACTTTCCTGTAATTAAACCCTCTCACTCCGTTCTTCTGTCTTCACATGTACTGACTTGGCACTCCTCACACACTCCCTCCATTTCCAAAGCCCTGTCCACTCCTAGTCTGTCTGACCAGATGTGCACAGAGAAGGAGCCAGTGACCAGCCTGGCATCTGCCTTGCGGGAAGAGCCAATGCCCCATAGGTCTCATACAAGCTCAGTTCAAAGTTCTTTTTACTCTGAATCGAGGTCAAAGGGTTGGGGATGTAACACAGTGGTAGAACACTTGTCTAGCACTTGTTGTGACATGACTATTTCTACCACAGAACGACCCGAAAAAAGGTTAAGTGAGTTGAGTTTGGATATGGAGTTCCCCCACCTGAATCTCAGGGTCTTCTTCCTTCTCTAAGCTAAATTCTCCTCACCCTGTCAAGGGTTCTTCACATGAAACACACCTGGGATTCCTGGCCAAACTTATCCTCTCTGAATGCAACAGTTCCCAGGCCTCATAGGTCAACTGAGGCTCCCAGAATGGACTCAACACTCATCAGGAGGCATCACCCATCTTGTTCTAGACCCAGCCTTCTACCAATGGCACCTCAGAACAGGCTCAACTGCACATCCCCAAGTCATTGACTTTTCCAGGCATGCTGCAGATAAACCAGATCATCATTATGTACATATTCTCTTCCTGGACTCTGTAATTCTGATTGCTTTGTCATTAAAAACATCTATCATTTAAAAATTCATTAATAAAAAAGGAGTAGAAAAAAGAAACTTGGACCTTAAACTGCTTCCTGCTGACAATCAGCTCAACTAGTCACAGATGCCCTAAGAGTCCATTTAAAAAAAATATTCTTCACAACAACATCCCAGAGAGACTGCTAAAAGTGCCTTCTGGAAGCTAGCACTCTTCTCAGCCCTGCCTGGCAATCCACCCAGAAGGACACAGTGGCCAGAGGGGAGGGCTGAGGCTTCAGGACTCTGTGCTGGTCAACAGTCACTTTCTCTTCTGTGTGCCTGGAAGCCTTTCTTTCCTTTGTCCCCTTGACAAATATGTAAGACCTGATATGGGCCAGGTACACCCAGGGAGGAGGTAAACCACAGAAGAGAGAAAGCCAGGGAGAGAAAAGACAGACAGGGCCCACTCAAGGATCTGCTGCAAGGATCTGCTATGGTCCCGCCACTGTTCAGACCCAGAGCCAAGCCTGCGGGTGGAAGACTGTGGGAAGAGAGGCGTGTTGTATTTTTCCCCTGACTCAGTGCCTGGCTGTGCCACTGCCCTGGGCCTGTCACTCAGCCTCCTCAAGCCTCCCTCCCTCAGGTGTGAACCTGAGACAGCAGCAACACTGAAAGTGACTTCAAGTTACTCACGAAGATGATGTCTGTAAAGAGTGACGCTGGCTCTGCACAGGGCAGACTCCCAGTCATTCTAAGTCTTGGTCTCCTTCTTCCTCCATCTCAGTTTCACCCAGGAGAACATCTGGCAAACTGACCTGGCCAGTGACAACTGTCAAAATGACCCAAACTTATTTATAGAATGAATTTTATTTCCCTTTCATGAAAAGGCAGCTTCCATTCAGATAAATACAATGAGTGCTCACTGGGCAGAAAATGGGGGGGGGGGTGTTTAAAGGTCCAGGATGAAAGAACAGCACAATTAAACAAACACAACACATATGCACATCAGGGTACTTTGGATTACTGTTTTTATCAGGGTGAAGCTGGAGGGCTTCCTTGTTATGCTGACTTCAGTAGCCTGGAATCTTCTACATGTAAGAAAATTTTACCTAGAATATATCAAGAGCTCAAAAAAATCAGCCCACCCAAATTTAATGACCCAATTCAAAAATGGGCATCTGAAATGAACAGATATTTTTCAGAGGAAGAAGTAAGAGCAGCTAAGAACCATATGAAGAAATACTCAACATCATTAGTCATTCGAGAGATGCAGATGAAAACAACATTGAGATTTCATCTCACTCCACATAGAATGGCTGCCATTTCAGAATCAGCCAACGGCAAATGTTGGCGAGGCTGCGGAGAAGAAGGAACCCTTCTCCACTGTTGGTGGGACTGTAGACTCGTATAACCCCTGTGGAGATCAGTTTGGAGAATCCTC